>VMDO01005224.1:0-93812 GCA_007922755.1 Pedetes capensis
TTTTACTTTTTGAGACAGGGTCTCGCTAAGTTATGCAGACTGTCTCTAGTCTCGAATTTGAGATCCTTCTGCCTCGGCCTCCCGAGCTGCTGGGATTACAGGCGTGTGCCACCACGCTGGCTCAAAAATGAATTGGTAATAGAAGAAACTCAAAAGAGTCATTTCTTAAAATAATTTTGTAGTTGTGTGATAGGATCACTCGCAGATAGTCTTTTTTTTTTTTTTTTTTTTTTTTTTTTTTGGTACTGGGGGTTGAACCCAGGGCCTTGTGCTTGCATGCTCTGCAAGTGCTGGACCACTGAGCTGCACCCCCAGCCCATTTTCTTACATTTTGAGACAGGGTCTCCCTAAGTTACACAGACGCCTCTGGTCTTGAACTTGCAAATCTCCTGCCTCCGCCTCCCAAACTGCTGGGATTACAGGCATGCACCACTGCACCTGGCTCCAGATAGTCATATTTTACAGGTATTACCTCACTGGCCCACAGTTACCTAAGGCACACACAGACAGAGGTAGAGTAACTTGCCCAAGTCTATTCATGCCAGCACTGGGATTCAAAACCACACAATCTAGTTGTGAACTTAGTTCTTTTAAATGAAGTACTATGCCACCTCTTGGTAACAATTATTCATTAGCTTGATGGATTATATCTGTTAAAAACTGACAGACAAGCAGAAGGATGTACAGGTACTCTGCCACCTAAAAAACTTGAAAGGTTTTCCCAGAGATGAGCTGATGTGATTAGTGCCAATTTTAGGGAACGCAAGGCCTCAAGAACACCTGCCCTGAACCCACCACCATTTTAGTATATAAATATAAACATTAATTGACACAAATGGCCAGGCACAACACGGGAGGTAGAGGCAGAGGCAGGAGTATAGCCAGTTGGAGACCAGGGGCAGCCTGTGTAACTTAGCAAGACACTGTCTCAAACTAAAGAGTTACACAAGGGGCTAGGGGTGCAGCTCAGTGGTAAAGTGCTTGCAAAAACGTGGCCAAGACACTGGGTTCAGCCTGTCAGTACCAAAAAAAAAAAGTTACATAAATGAACTATTTACACATTTATCAGCTCATTAAATTACACTGAATAAGAGATTTTAGGTTCTGGGAATATAGCAGTGGGGGAAAAAATCCACAAATACAAACAGCAGGCTCTGCTCTGATCACACGTATGTTCTACCTAGGGGAGGTAAAATATATAATATGTGATCAATGAAGCATAGAAAACAAAGTAGGGAGCCAGGCATGGTGGTGTACACCTGTAATCCCAGCTCTTGGGAGGCACAGAGAGGAGACTGCAAGTTCAAGGCCCATCTGGACTACACCTAGCGAGTTGTAGGCCAGCCTGAGCTGTGGAATGAGATCTGTATCAAAAAAGAAAGAAAGAAGAAAGAAAGAAAGAAAGAGAGAGAGAGAGAGAGAGAGAGAGTGAGAGAGAGAGAGAGGGAGGGAGGGAGGGAGGGAGGGGGAGGGAAGGGAAGGGAAGGGAAGGGAAAGGAAAGGAAAGGAAAGGAAAGGAAAGGAAAGGAAAAGAAAGGAAAGAAAGTGAGTAGGGAAGGTAGGGGTGGATAGGGATTGAGGTGCATGATGTAAGCAAGTAAGGTTAGGTAAGGCTTCAGAGGATATTTGAGTTAGGAACTGAAGAAAGTCTGGAATGGAGCCATACTATTGGAGGGAGCAGTTTGTGCCAAGTCCCTGAGGTAGGAGGATGCCAGGAAAGTCTGAGAAAGAGCAGGGAAACCAGTGTGGCTGGAACAGAGTGAAGAAAGGAGAAGGAAATGAGAAAAGAGGTCAGGTAGAGAATAGGCTCCCCAGAAGACATAGGTGTTCTTCATAGGATTCTCCAGGTAACTATTTACATTTAAAACTCTTAATAACACATCAGTAGTCTAAAGAAGTGGAATCAACCTATAGTTGGTTTTTTTTTTTTTTTTTTAACAGGGTCTCGATACATAGTCCAGGTTAGCCTTGAACTCATAATCCTCCTTCCTCAGTTTCCCAAGTGCTAGGATTACAGGCTTGTACTACCATGCCTGGCTTCAAGTATTATGCATGGTTCCACATTTACAACTTCAATGGAAGATAGTAAATTAACAATGGCTTCCTGACATGATAACAGTTTTAATTTTAATTTTTATGATGATGGAACAGGTAAGATCAGAAAATTGTAGGACAAGCTGGGCACAGTGGCTCACGTCTGTAATTCCAGCAATCTGGTAGGCAGGAGGATCACAGGTTCAAAGTCAAAAACAGCCTGGGCAATTTAGCAAGACTCTGTCACAAAATGAAAAATTTAAAAAGGAATGGAAGTGCAGCCCCTTGGTAGAGCATTTGCAAAGTATTTGTGAGGCCCTGGGTTCTACCTCCAAGTATCAGAATTTTAAAAAGCGAGACAGGTGATACACACCTGTAATCCCAGCCAGCACCAGGGAGGTCAAAGCAGGAGGATACCCTGGAGTTCAAGGTCAGCCTGGCCTACATAGAGTTCCAAGCCAGCAAGACTCTTTCTCAAATACAAAACCCAAACCCCCAAACCAACCAAACAAACAAACAAAAAGTAGACCATGGTGGTGCAGGCATGTAATCCCAGTTACTTGGTAAATTGAGGCAGGAGGATTGCAGGTTCAAGGCCAGAGGAAACCTGTATAATTTAGTAAGACACTGTCTCAAAATAAAAATAGAGCTATAGTTCAGTGATAAAGCTCTTGCCTAGAGCAAGGCCCTGGGTTCAATCCCCACTACCAAGGGAGGGGAGAAAGGGGGAGAGAGAGAGAGAGAGAGAGAGAGAGAGAGAGAGAGAGAGAAATAAAATTAATAACTCTCCAGGAAAACTATTAATTTAATAAAAGGACTGGGGATGTAGCTCAGTTGTAGAGTACATAAGAATGATTGCCAGGATTCAATTCCCAGCACCACAAAAAAACAAAAGGAGAAGGCACAAATTCTGACTTTAGGAAAGAAAAGACATTTCTATTTATCTTACAAACATGAAAAAGATAACAAGAGAATATTATGTATTCCTTACCCCATAACTTTAAAAACTTTTTTAAAAAAGAAAGAAAATTCCACACTTCTGTAATCCCAACAACTCATGAGGTTGAGGCAGGAAGATTGACAGTTTGAGGCCAGAGGCAGCCTGAGTAATTTAGAGAGACCTTGTCTCAAGACAAAAAATTAAAAAAGGGGCCTCCGGGTGCAGCTCAGTGGTCAAGCAAAGTATATGTGAGGGCCTGGCTTCAACCCTCAGTACTGAAAAAAAAAAAAAAGGAAAAGGAAAAAGAAAAACTCCCAGGAAATCACAGTATATCAATACTGCCTAAAGAAGGAAAAGAATTTGTACATGTATTGTATATGCATTGGTTTTTGAAATTAGAAATTAGAAAATTTGTTAGGTAGAAGTAGAAGACAGTACATTCTTTAGGGTGAGGGCATTCAGAGAGAAAGAGAAACACTTAAATGTTTAAGAAAGGAATAATGGTATATGTCCAAGACATGGATGTGAGCTTCTTGAGAGAGAGAAAAGCTGAATATGCTTTTTTTTTTTCTTAAGACAGGATCTCATCATATAGCCCAGGCTGTCCTGGAAATCACTATGTAGCCCAAGCTAGCCTCAAACTCATGTTGATCCTCCCCCCCTCAGCCTCCTGAGTGATGAGATTACAGATGTGCACCACTATGCAACAGCTATAAATGGATTTTAATTGACTCCATAATTAAAACCTTATCACAAAGGGAAAGAAATAGTTTTCAGTCTTAACACACAGTAGGAGAAGACTTAAAATATAAATAAACAAAATGAGCCACAAATACTATTCACTCATTCCTCAATCCAGGAGTCTGATAAAACAACAGCAAAAAGGACAGAGAGACTTCCCAGCCATCACCCTGCTTTGCTGTCCCAAAAAATGAAGGATGAGGTGCTGTTCCTCTTCTTGGCAACAGATGGCGCCATCGGGAAACCTACAACTTGCTGGAGGAGAAAGCTAAGTGTGCCTTGGTCAGTCAGAGACTGTTCTCACAGATTTAAAAGAGGAATGCAATGCTGGGAGAGTAGCTCTGTGGTAGACCAGTTGCCTAGCAGGTGCAATGCCCTGGGCTCATCCTCAGCCCTGAAGACAAAAAAAAAAAAAAAAAAAAGACAAATGCAAAGGGCCCTTTGTAATTGAAATCAAATCCTGGCAATCCTAGCCAGCCAAAAGTGAGGGTAAATTGTGCATACCATGGAGAAAAAGTGTCTTTATTAAGTATTAGGATATACACCCAGAAATAATGTAAAAGGGTAGCTTTCTGTGTGCCAGTGACATGTGTGACCAAAAAGAAGCAGAAGGATATCTGCCAGGGAGCACTCAGGCTGTCCACCAGCTGGAAAGCAGTCAGGAGACAGGCTCAGATGGCCAAGTAAAAATAGCAATTGCTATTAAGAGATAGATACTGCTGGATGTGGTGGCACATGCCTGTAATCCCAGAAACTCGGGGAGGGGGCAGTGCGGGAGGAGGCATGGAGGCAGGAAGATCACAAGTTCAAGGCCAGAGGCAGCCTGTATAATACCGTATAACAGTGAGACCCTGTCTCAAGATAAAAAATTTAAAAAGGGGACTGGGGTTGCAGCTCCGTGGTAAAGCGCTTGCAAAGTATGCACGAGGCCCTGAGTTCAGCCTACTGTTGTTGTTGTTATGTGCCGTGGAGTCGGTATCTGACTCATAGAGACCCTCATAGGGTTTTCAATGACTGAGTGCTTCGGGATTGCCTTGGGAGTAGATTGCCGGGCCCTTCTCCCATTTTTGCAGTGCTGGGAATTGAACTAGGGGCCTCAGAGACTGCAGTGCAGCGCTCTACCCGCTGAGCTAAATCCCAGCCCTCAGCCTACTAGTAATGCCAAAAAAAAAAAAAAAAAAAAAAAAAAAAAAAAAAAAAAAAAAAAAAAAAAAAAAAAAAAAAAAAAAAAAAAAAAAAAAAAAAAAAAAAAAAAAAAAAGACAAGAAAAACAAAGAAAGAAAAGATTAAAAGAAATCCAGTTTTAGATAAGTTAAGTGTTTTGGCATCAATCACATGGCAGATCTAACTGTTCACATTATGCTATGGACTTCTCTGGGCCAGTCTCTAAGGGTGGGGCTCAAAAGAAAGGATACAATCAGAGGATGAGGACTGAGACAGGTCTAGACTAAGTACATGCTGATACCTCTGGGTCTCATCTCATCTGTTGCTACAGTTATTAGACTCTGACAAGAATTTTCCTCTTCAGAAATTGAAAGGGTTGGTCCATGTTTCAGCTGCCACTTTCTACCAGTTGAAACATCTGTTCACCTTTTCTAATCCTGGGACCAAAAAGAGAAGCATACTTTGAAGATACTCATTTGGGATAAAACACTGAAATTCCAGTCATGGCAATTTAAGATTTAAATTTTTTGTGTATAACCCTCTAACATTAAAAAGTTGTAATTAAATTTCTTTTCCAATAGTTACTCCATTATTTGGTTACTATGTCAAAAGGGAGGAGGATAATTTTGTTTTGAGGTAGTTGTATGATTATTCCTATCTTTGTTAGTGTTATTAATTTCTTTTTTTCATGTCATTGATTAAGTGTTCAAAATCTGGTTGATCAGGATGAGAGAGAATAAAGGGGTCTATTGGGGGGAAATCAGAGTTCCAGACAGATTAAATTAGCCAAGAAAGTTTTTTTTTGTTGTTGTTTGCTTGCTTGCTTTTGGTAATACTAGGGGGTATTTAGTCCAGGACCTTGCACATTCTAGGCAAGTGCTCTACCACTGAGCTGCACCCTTAACCATGTTTTTATTTTTTATCTTGAGACAGGTCTTGTTAAGTCATGCAGACTGACTCTGGCCTTGAACTTGCAATCTTCCTGCCTCAGTCTACCAAGTTGGTGCAATTACAGACATGTGACCTGGTGCCTAGCTTTCCATATGAATATTGTTACCAGTGCAATGTATTACCAAGCAAGGAAACCGATTAGAAAAGCGGTCCTTCTGGTTTAAGGGTCTGTTTTATAGCTAGCAAGGTGGAGGTTAGAAGAGAAGGCTGGGTTTTGATAAGAGGGAAAATTAGTATTCAGACCATGCAAGATAAAGCTAAGAGCTTGGAATTAATCACTTAGTACTAAGAACCACTAAAGGCCCTAAAACAATGTGGCAAAACAATCATATTGTTTTAAATTGTCTCTGGGTTAATGGAGAGAATTTGAAGAGGGGCAAGAGTAGATGTGGGTAGAGCAGTCAGTAGGATTTTAGGGCATTCTTTGCTAATGGTAGCCTGGACCAGGAGTCTCAATTTAAGAGATGTTTATGAGGTTAAATTCAAACAACTTGGAGACAGATTGGAAAGAGAAGATTGGAGAGAGTGAGGTTTCCAGGACAACTTCCAAGTTTCCAAATGCAGGACCAGATGGCTGGGGCTGCCTTTCATAATAGAGAACACAAAACTGTGTTGATGGTGCATGAAGTCTATACTATATGTTGTTGTTGTTGTTGTTGTTGTTGTTGTTGTTAGGTGCCACCCCATAGAATCCAACTCATAGCACCCCTATGTACAACAGAACGAAACACTACCAGACACTGTGCCATGCCTGGCACTATGCCAGTGCTTCTCTACTGTTCATAGGGTTTTCGGAGGCTGATTGTTTTGGGAGTGGGCTGCCACGTCCTTCTCCCACTTTTGTGGTGCTGGGGATGAAAGCCAGGGCCTCAGACCACACAGAGGAGCTCTCTACCAACTAAGCTAGATCCCAGCCCACTACAGTATATAGTGAGAAGAAAATTTTGAAATGTTAAGTACTTTTAAAATTCCAACTTTGTATTGTTTGCAGAGGATAAGGCTGTGAAGAAGACAGAAAAGAATGTCTAGAGAAGCAGAAAGAAAACCAGGTATCTTAGTCCATTCAGGCTGCTACAACAAAATTCTATAAACTGGGTATCTTATAACAATAGAAATTAGCGCCGGGCGTGGTGGTGCACACTTGTAATCCCTGCGGCTCAGAAGGTGGAAGCAGGAGAATCTCAAGCTCGAGACCAGATGCAGTCTGGGTAATTTAGCGAGACCCTGTCTCAAAAAGTAAAAAAAATGGACTGGGGAGCAGCTCAGTGATCCAACACTTGCAGAACATGCAAGCGCGAGGCCCTGGGTTCAATCCCCAGTACTACAATAAATAAATAAATAAATAAATAAATAAATAAATAAATAAATAAATTCTCACAGTTCAGGAAGTCCGAGATAAGACTCAGGCAGATTCATTACGGGGTGAAGGCTTTCTGTTCGCTAACGGTGTCCTCAAATGGTGGGAGGAATGAACTAGCTCTCTGGGCTTTTTTGTTAAGACACAAATCTCTGTCACTAGCGTAGAGCCTCATGACCTAGCACCTCCCACAGGCCCTGCCTCCTGACACCATCACCCTGAGGGTTAGGATTTCGACAGATGAATGTTGAGAGGGGGCACACACATTCAGACCACAGTCCCAAGTGTCAAAGAAGACAAAAGAAAAGCTAAAGTCTCACATTGATTTTTAAAATAAATAAACTAAGTGGGGTGGCATATGCCTGTAATTGCAGCACTTGGGAGGGTGAGGCACAAAGATCCACATGAATTTGAGGCCAGCCTAGTCTACACAGTGAGTTCCAGGACAGTGTTGGCTACACAGAAAGCATCTGGCCCCATGGAGAAGGCAGGTCCCATGTTGGGGAGGAGGGTCCAGGCAGCCTCTCAAAGCTGTGAGCTGCACAGATCATGAGGCTGTTGCACCAGCCATGGAGCCTGCCAGGGTGAATTGGGCAGGTGCTGAAGAGGGGGCCTCACCTACAGCTGTTTGTGGGCAGGGGTCCAATGAAGGGAGGGTGGACCCAATGTCAAGCCGTCTGGTTTGTCCACCACCTTGTCATGCTACAACTACTTTCTGAACCATGAGCCACTCCCTGTCCTGGGTTCATTCCAAGCCTGGAATGGCAAGAAATCTTTTTAACTTGCAGAAGAAAAAAATTTTTATTTTTCAACAGAGAACTAGAAACTAATCTTTAAAAAATTAGAACTGGGCCTGAGGGTACAGCTCAGTGGTAGAGCACATGCAAAGCATGCATAAGGCCCTGGCTTCAACCCCCGAGTACCACAAAAAAAAAAAAAAACAAACAACTAGTTGGGCACTATGGCACACAACTGTAATACCAGTGACTGGGGATGCTGAGACAGGAGGATTGAGATTTCGAGGCCAAATGCAGCCCATATAACTTAACAAGACCTGTCTCAGGATTTAAAAGTAAGAAAGTCTGGGGGTGCAGCTCAGTGGTGGAACACTTGCCTAGCATTCATGAGGTCCTGGGTTCAACCTTCAATACTGAAAAAAAAAAATAGAACTGAAAAATAACTGAAATTACCATGGTGTACATCTATAGTCCCAGCATTCAGGTGGCTTTTAATTATGATACTTTAGGATATACGTGTGTGTGTGTGTGTGCGCGCGTGCGTGTGTGTATATACACACACACACACACACACACACATATGGCTTTTGTTTGTTTGTTTTTCAGTACTGAGGGTTGAACCCAGGGCCTCATGCTTGCATGGTTTGCAAGAGCTGGACCACTGAGCTGCACCCTGAGCCCATTTTTTTACTTATTTGAGATAAGGTCTCTCTAAATTACTCAGACTGCCTCTGGTCTCGAATTTGTGATCCTCCTGCCTACACCTCCCAAGCTGCTGGGATTACAGGCATGTGCCACTGCACCCGGCTGGCTGCTTTAATTATTAGTATTAATTAAAATTTATATATAAAACATTTCATCTACAGCCTTACCACCCTGGTGTCTGATCCTGTCTGATCTCAGAAGCTAAGCAGGGTCAGGCCTGGTTAGTACTTGAACAGGAGACCACCTGGGAATACTGGGTGCTGTAGGCTTGGGAGAAGGACCTGTTGGCACACTCCCAAAATAATCAGCCATCAAAAACCTTATGAATAGCAGACAAGCACTGACCTAGTGCTGGGCACAGCACAGTGTCAGGGAGTGTCTCATTCTGTTGTGCATAGGGTTGCTATGAGTTGGACTCAACTCAATGGCAGCACCTAACAACAACAATAAAACATTAATACTTACAATTAAATGTCAGATTTTCTCTTTATTTTATTTTATTTTTTCTTTTTCTTTTTCTTTTTTTCTTTTCTTTTTTTTTTTTTTTTTTTTTTTTTTTTTTTTTTTTTTTTTTTTTTTTTTTTTTGAGACAAGATCTTGCTGTATTGTCCAGGTTGATCTTGAACTCCTAGGCTCAAGTGATCCTTTTATTTCAGCCTGCCAAGTGGCTGTTACTACAAGTGCTCACCGCTGCACCTGGCATCAGATACATTGAATAATTTTTTTCTTTAGACTTTTATGTCTTGGAAAACAATTTCTACAATAGACAACTTGAATGGACAGTAATGTATGCTTATCACTTTCCAAGTCTGTAGGGTCTGGAGTTCTTGAAATTTCTCTGAGAGTTTTCGTTATTACTACCATTGGGCAGAGGCCTTAAAATCTGCACATGATTAAAGAGGAAAAAACAGTATATGGAGTATATCAATGAACCATTCCATTAATAAAACCAGTTATTACAGCCAGGTGTGGTGATGTATGCTTGTAATTCCAGTACTTAGGAGGCTAAGGCAGGAGCTCCTGAGTTCAAGGCCATCCTGGGCTACCCGGCAAGCAAGACATTGTCTCCAACCATAAAAAGTAAGTGGAGGTAGCTGAATAGGATGATGATTAGAGAGACTCAAGGGAAAGCTGATTAGAAGGAAAATGTGTAACTCCACTGGCGAGGCTTGCAACACAGTACAGAAGTGTTATACTCAAATCACTGTTTATTACCCACCACTACCTAACAGCTATTTCTAAGTGAGATAAGTACTCTAATGTGAGAGCTTTGCCTTCAGCCATCTTTCATGATTGTTCAAAATCTTTTAGAGCTATTCTGAGACTTGTGACAGATTGTGGTATTTCCAGAAATAGGAAAGAGAATTAGTATGGTTATTGGGCTGTTAAAAACGCTAACTGGAAAAACCACAGGCAGGAGGATTTCAAGTTCAAAATTAGCCTGGGCTACATGGTGATTTCTTTCTTTCTTTTCTTTCTTTCTTTTTTTTTTTTTTTTTGTTTTTGTTTTTGTTTTTGGTGTGTGTTTTTGGTACTGGGGGTTGACCCCAGGACCTTGAGCTTGCATGCTTTGCAAGTACTGTACCACTGAGCTGCACCCCCAGCCCTTTTTTCTTTTTAAACTTTTTAAAGACAGTGTCTCCCTAAATTATGCAGACTGCTTCTGGTCTCAAACTTGCGATCCTCCTGCCTCTGCGTCCCAAGTCGCTGGGATTACAGGCATGCACCACCTCAACCAGCTTACATAGTGATTTCTAAACCAGCCTCAGCTACTTAGCAAGACTTTGTCTCAAAAACAAAAACAAAAACAAAAACCCACCTGGGAAACAATTATATTTTAATGAGGGAAGTATAAGAGAATTTTTAGATATATGTGAAGGACCCCAATTGATATTCCTTGTTATTTATTTTTTTGCTGAAGCAGAATCTCACTATATACCCCAGGCTGGTTTTGAACTTACAACCCTCCTGCCTTAACCTCCCTCTTGCTAAGATGCATGCATGCCCCCATACCAGAAAACTATCTTAACCATGTGCAAAAAAGATGAATGTTCCAGTATATTTCATGACATTCATGTTTCTATTTTTAAAGCTATACGTATATGCTTTTAAAAAGTTAATGCAAATTAATGCTAAAATTTTCTCTCTAGTTTAGCATCATCTGACACCACATTCTCTGTCTTTTCTCTTATTACAATGGGTGACCTCACTATGCTCCTAATGCCAAACCCAATATTCATGTCTTAGACTCAGTCCTTTCTTATTTAACCAAGAGCGTTTCATTAGCAACCTTTCCCTTTCTGCATCTTTATCACCTTGTTCCTCTCTTATGAATTGCTTCTATCAGCTTCAAAATTGTTCTACTTTCTCCCATTCTAAACAAACCTCTAAAACTACTTTCACCATTAGCTACTGACATCTGTCTTTGATCCTCTTTGCAATAAATTCCTCAGGAGGACAGTGGTTCTTGCTGATATGTCAGTCCAGGGTGAACATTCCTGGCTAGGCAGCTTTCCATATTACCAAGGCTTATGCTTCCTCCTATGTGCTGCCAATGTCAAGGTTTTATGAGTCTTCTCCATGCAATGAACACATGAAGAAAAAGAAAGGATTGCTCACAGGAAAGTATTTAGGTCCAGAATTGGAAGTGGTGCTGACTACTTCACCTCAGATTCCATTGGCCAGAATTCAATCACTTGGTTATCCCTAATTGCAAGGAAGACTAGAAAATGTAGTATAGCTGTATGTCCCAAAGGAGGAAGAAGATGCAGATATTGGTGAATAGTATCTCTCTTTTTAAAACTATTTATATATGTATTTTTAAATTTTAGTTTAGTTTAGTTTTTTTGAGACAGGATCTTCCTATTAGCCCAAGCTGACCTCAAGCTGGCTTTGAACTCACGTCGATCCTCCTACCTCAGCCTCCTGAGTGCTAGAATTACAAGAGTGTACCACCATGCCTGACTTAATACTTTATTTTATTTTATTTTTGTAGTATTGGGAGGTTGAACCCAGGGCCTCACACATGCTAGGCAGGTGCTCTATTAGAGCTGCACCTTCAACTTCTTTTTTATTTTTTATTTTTTATTTTAAGACAAGGTCTCCTAAGTTTGGAAGGCTCCCTCTGGCCTGGAACTCGCAGTCCTCCTGCCTCAACCTTCTGAGTCACTGGGATTATAAATGCCTGTCATGGAGCCCAGCATGGTGAATATAATCTATAGATCTCTCATCTCAGTTATCCAGGTTACATGAAAAAGAGCAAGGTCTATGGGTTATCAACAATTTTCCATTCTTTGCAGACTCTCTCTTTCTCTCTTTTATTTGTTTGTTTGTTTGTTTGTTTGTTTTTGAGACAAAGTCTCAATATGTAGCCCAGACTGGCCTCAAACTCTTGTTGATTCTCCTGCCATAGCCTCCCAAGTGCTGAGTTTGCAGGCGTACACCACCACACCCAGTACAATCTCTAATTCTCTGATCCCTCAACTTTCTCTCTATCCTTCAGCATGCTCCTATTACACTTCTCTCTCTCTCTCTCTCTCTCTCTCTCTCTCTCTTTTCAGTACTCCGGGGCTGAATCTAGGGCCTTGTGCATATTTTTCAAGCACTCTACCACTGAGCTGCACCCCACTCCCTTTTTTTCCTTTTATCTTGTGACAGGATCTCACTGAGTTGCACAGACTGCCTCTGGCCTCAAACTCATGATCTTCCTGCCTCTACCTCTGGAGTCTGCTGGGATTATAAGCATTACCACTGCACCTGGCTCTGTACTTCTCTTCTTAGCCATGGTTCATAATATAATCACTCTTTCAAATAATGAAATACCCTGGCCTCTCTTTTTCAGTTTGGTCTACTACACAAAGATTTATCCCTGGAGATCAGGCTGTAATCCCACTGATTCAGTAATCAATTTCAGCTACACTTATTGTGGGGCAACTAGAAATTATGCTTATCCTGAAGTGAAGCTATATGCAATAGGCAACACTTATGTTATTGCCAACAAAATTACTTTACATTATTACCAATATGATTTAACTTCGGGTTTATAGAAAATACAGGGAGTATCAGAATAAGCTCAGTGACATTAAGGAGAAGCAATAAACTGGGCATGGTGGCACATATCTGTATTCCTAACACTCAGAGGCTTAGTCCAAAAAATCCCAAGTTAGAGGTCAGCCTGGGATACATACCAAGACCCTGTCTCAAAACACAAACAAAACACAGACTATTCTAGATCAAAAAAGACATAAGGGATGTTGCTAACAAATATAATGTATCTTTTAAGTTTTCATACTTGCTAAGTGCAGTGGCACACATCTGTACTCCCAAAGACTCAGGAGGCAGCGTCAGGAGGATCATGAGTTCTAAGCCAGAGGCAGCCTGTGCAATTTAGTGAGACCTAGTCTCAAGATGAAAAATTTAAAAAGGTAGTATGGGTGCAACCCAGTGGGAGAGCACTAACCTAGTACATGCAAGGCCCTAGGTTCAAACCCTAATACAGCCAAAAAAAAAAAAAAAAAAAGATTTCATACTGGACTGGGTGGTGAAGGTGCTAGATTATAGACTGGATCCAAGGCCAAACTCTAAGAAATGGGTACAGCCAATACCTTCCTCAGATTTTGAGGAGTAATAGTCTGATTTCTCATTTTCTCCCAACTCACTAAAGCCTAGTATTTCAGATGAGTTAGGAACGGTAACTAGAATGGTTATTGAAAACCCACTGGCATCCTGCAGCTTCCATGAAACACCCATTTCCTTTGTTTCTTTTTTCTTCTCTCTCTCTCTCTCTCTCTCTCTCTCTCTCTCTCTTTTTCGGTACTTGGGGGTTGAACCTAGGGCTTCACACATATTTTGTAAGTGCTCTACCACTGGGCTGCACCCCCAGCCCCTTTTTTATTTTTTATTTTGAGGTAGGGTCTTGCTAAATTGTGCAAGCTGCCTCTGGCCTTGAGCCTGTGATCCTCCTGCCTCAGCCTCCCAGATGGCTGGAATTACAGGCATGAGCCACCACACCCTGCAAAATACTCCATTTCTTGATCTACAGGGAAAGACACAAGACTAGTTATCTATGAACCCTCATAGACTTCCCTGGGAGGTAGGTATCTCTCTGGCAAACCACTAGCACCATCCACCATCTAGCATGGTCTTTTTATGCCTGAATATTTCTTCCTGATTACTGCTGTGCACTTAGGTCTTATGGCAATCTTTATGCAGCAGTTAGGAATTTTTTGTGGTGTGGTGCTGAGGGTTGAACCTAGGGCCTTGTGTATGCCAGGCAACCAGTCTACCACTGAGCTACAACTACAGCCCTCAGCTATTAGTTTTATTTGGTTCTTTTCTTATTCTTGAGATTGAGTCGTCTTGGTCTTCCTTTGGAACAATCTAAAGAAATCTGCTTTTCAAAGTCAGAAATAGATCTTGTCTAACCACTCCTGATGCCTTATGAGATATCAACAAGACCTTCCATCTTTTCTTGGGATTATCATTAGTTTAATCCTTTCTCTTATGAGATTGCACCAATAGACAACCACAGTATGGGGGAAAGTCTATCTAATCCAGTGGTTCTCAAATTTAGGTACACATGGTGTTCTTCAAAGGCGATTTTAACAATTCTGACCCCTGAGGGTTAGCAGTATAGATCAGTGGGCTGGGGTTTAACTCATTTAGTTAACTCCGCACTCTCTGAGGACTCAGGTTCCATCCCCAGCACCACAAAAATGGGAGAAGGACATGGCAATCCACTCCAAAGCAATCTTGAAACAATCAACCATTGAAAACTCTGTGAGAGTCGCCATGAGTTGGACCCAACTTGACGGCACCTAAAAACAAGAAGCATGTATGGGGCCCCAGATTCAATTCTCAGCACCAGGAAAGAAAAATGTGTGTGTGTGTGTGTGTGTGTGTGTGTGTGTGTGTGTGTGTGTGCGCGCGCGCGCGCGCTGATCCCAGGAGTCTATCTTAGAGATTGTGATTAATTGATTTGAGGTATATCCTGGATATCAGGAATTAAAAAAATCTTCAACTGATTTTAGTGTTGACAGCCACTATTTTTCACTCTGGTGCTTTTCAAACTTCTATGAAGCACCTAAGGACATTGTTTAAATGCAGATTCTGGATCAGTAAGTATTGAGAAGTCAATTTGGAGATTGAGTCTTCATAAAGGTACAATTGCACCAAGAATTTCAGTTCTCAAAACCAGGCATAGTGGCCCTGTAATCCCAGCACTCAGCAGGCTGAGACAGGAGGATGGTGATGTCTCAAAACAACAAAACTAAACTAAACAAAAACAACAACAACCAAAAAAAAAATAATTTCAATTATTTTGTTTTCTAGAGCCCACTGGGAAAATCTTTTTTTTTTTTTAATTACCAAATGACTTTTAATGACTTCTTCTCAGACATCTGCTGTTAGTAGGACATCCTACCATCAGACATACAACTTTCAGAAAGCCCTAGAAGTCTATATGTTTGGCCTTAATAGGAAAGATCCACCACTGAGGGGACTATTGATGATGATATAAATGGTAGTGAGAATTATTGGAATAGTGTTCTTAGGCAGTCAGAGGATGAAATCAAGTCAAAACTGAAGGAGAAAGGAGTGTGGGCCGGGAGCCATGGTGCATGCCTATTATCCCAGAGATTCAAGAGGCTGAGGCAGGAGAATTTCATGTTTGAGGCCAGAAGCAGCCTGCACAACTTAGCAAGACCTTGTCTCAAGATAAAAAATAGAAAAGGAGCTCAGAACATGAGGGTACAGCTCAGTGGTAGAGCATTTGTCTAGTGTGTATGAGGCGCTGGGTTCAGCCCCAGTACTGCAAAAATAAAAAAATAAAATAAAAAAATTTAAAACAGGATGGAAGAAAGGCAGGAAAAAAGGAAGGAAGGAGATATTGCAGTCAGGACTGTTCATTCATGTACAGATTTTCTTTTTCTTAACATAAGGAATAATTTTATTATGGCAGACAATGTTTCAGAAAATGTTTCATTTTAAGGCTAGCTAAGCCTGAAGCTGTACCACTGTGGCATCCGATCCCGTCATATCTCTGAAGCTAAGCAGCGTCGGGCCTGGTTAGTACCTGGATGGGAGACCTGGGAACACCAGGTGCTATAGGCTTGGAAGACAGACCCGGCAACCCACTCCCAAAAATCAATCCACCATTGAAAACCCTATGAACAGCAGAGAAATACTGACAATAGTGTTTCCCCTGTTGTATGTAGGGTAGCTACAAGTCAACAGCACCTAACAACAACAACAACAATCAGTACAAAGATAGGCAACAGGATATGCTAATTGTGTTAGTTTTTTTGCTGCTGTGACAAAATACCTAAGAAAAACAACTTAAAATAAGAAAGATCTGTCTGGGGTTTTAACTCAGTTGGTAGAATGCTTGCTTAGCATGGACTGAGGCCCTGAGTTTGATCCTTAGCACCACACACACACACAAAATAGTAAGAAAGATTTTTTAGCTTTCTCTTGTATCCTTATTTAGCAGTGCTGAGGATCGAACCCAGGGTTTCACACATGCTAGGCAATTGCTCTAACCAGTGAGCTACATCTCCAGGCCGTAAAGACTTATGGATGTCAGAAGTTTCACTCCATGGTCGGATGGCTCCATTGCTTTTAGGCCTGTGGTAAAGCAAAAACATCACAACAAAAGGACACAGTGGAGGAAAGCTGCTCGCTTTACAAAGCCAGGAAGTAGAGAAAGCAAAAGAGGTACCAGGGACAAGGTATATCCTTCAAAAGTATACCTCCAGTGACCTACTTCCTTCAACTAGGCCCCACCTCCTGCCAATTAATGCTGTCAAGTTATGATTAGTCTATTGATTAGGTCAGAACCTTCATGATCTAATCACTTCCCCCAAACCTCATCTCTGAACATTGTATTGAGAGCAAGGTCTTCAATACAAGTTTTGGGAAACATATCATATCCAAACCACAACCTTAATCTGTTTATTCATTTGGTCAATCTTCCATTATCCTTTGTCTTCCAGATCATAAGGTCAATTGCCCTAGTGCTGTTTCTTAAATAATTCATCATTTTCAAGGACAAATTTATAATATACAACCCAATATACTTTTTTGTACTTTCAAGAGAGGGAAAACATCTTATATTTCCAAGATTTTTCACTAACAGCCTTTTTTTTTCAGTACTAGGGAGTTGAACCCTCACACACACTTTGCAAATGCTCTGCCACTGAGCCACACCCCCAGCCCATTTTTCACTCTTTTATATTGAGACAGGGTTTCCCTAAGTTACACAGGCTGCCTCTGGCCTTGAAATTTTGAACCTCCTGCCTCCACCTCCTGAGCCACTGGGATTACAGGTGTGAGCCACTGCACCAAGCACTAACAGCTTTTTGTCAAGAAGACCTGTGTTGCCAGGTGCCGTGGCACACGCCTTAATCGCAGCAACTGTGGAGGCTGAGACATGATTACAGGTTTGAGGACAGAGGCAGCCTGAATAACTTATCAAGACCCTGTCTCAAAAAAATTTTTAAAGGGGTGGAGCAAGGGCATTTGCCTAACATGCATGAGCCCCTGGATTCAATCCCTCAGTACTGCCAAAACCACACATTCAAAGGTTATATATATATATATATATATTCTCCTGCGTTCTCACAGTTGAACACAGCAATGGAAACAGCTCCTGGAAGCTCAAATCTGACAATGTGAAAAATTAAAATCAAAGATAGTTTTTTAAATCTTAGAAAGAATTTAGTCCTCTAAGAAATGAGCAAATAGTGGTTCTGCATTTCATACTGAATACTGAGGAAAATGACAGACAGCTACTGGAGAAAAAAGGCAACCAGCAGACTCTGCCCACAGACCCCTTCTGGACACTGCTCAGTGCTTCTCAACCAACACAGGTGCCCAGCCAGGGAACCAGACCTTGCTTCCTGGAACTGATTCTCGCAACCACAGGTCAATTTGTTTACAGTTTGCTTTTCAGATACATGACTTATTATTTCTGTTAATGCTATTTCTGGGAAAATAGCTCCCAAATGTCATGTCTTAAATGTAACTGATATCAACTAATGAAAATATGACTTTTTATGACTTCAAAAAATAAAACATCAGCCAGCAGTCAGTAATGGAGATGTAGTAAGGCAGCCATGGATATTAACTCCTTATCTGAACCCTCTTACTCTCCAAGTCATTGTGATTGGACTCACTGTGTTATCTCCTTGTTAGGTTCCTCATGAAGGAGGAAATAAACTTTGACTAATGATCAAAAGTAATTACATCTAAGGAATTTTGCATTCAGAGAATATGATCCATAAACTGGGTGTAGTACATGATTATAATCCCAGCACTTGGGAGAGTGAGGAAGGAGAATCTTGAGTTTGAGACCACACTGGGCTACACAGCAAGACTCTGTCTCAAAAATAATTTTTTAATCAACTATGTTGTTGTTGTTGCTAGATGCTGTCAAGTCATGTCCAACTCATAGCAACCCTCATAGGGTTTTCAATGGCTGATTGTTTCAGGATTGACATGGAGTGAATTGCCACGTCCTTCTCCCATTAATCAAATATAGTCATATATATATATATATATATACACATATATATACACATATACATATATACATACACATATATATGAAAAATCCTGTCTTAACATTTTGTGTATGCAGTGAAAATATATATTCTACATACTGAAAATATCTAAGGTGATGGACAAAAATTGCATTGAAATAGCACAGCTAATGTGTTTATTAAGTAGAGTATCAGAGGTGGGGGTGTAGCTCAGCTGCCTACATGTGTGAGGCCCTGGGTTCAATACTCAGCACACACACAAAAAAGTTTAAATTTGGAAAATATTACTTGTCTGGTTGGTTTTGGTTTTGGTTTTTTGAGACGGGGTCTCAGTATGTAATCCAGGCTAAGCTGGAACTTCTATATAGCCAAGGTTGTTCTTGAACTTGGAATCCTCCTGCCTAAAGGAACATGGCCTTATGTTTAGATTTTACCAAGAGTTCAAATCATGGTGGAGCAAGGGAAATTGGAAATGAAGTGCAAGAGGAGGAGGTCACTGCAATCTGGGCTTGTGATTATGTCTTAAGTGCCCCCAAAAGCCCACATGTTGAAGGCTTAGCCCTCAGCATGGCACCATTAAGAGGCAGTGGAGACTTTAAGAGGTGGGGCCCAGTGGGAGGTCTTTAGGTCATTGTTGAAATGCCTTTAAAAGGAATTGTGGGACCTCACACCCCGCTTCACTCTCTTTTTTACTTTCTGGCCAAAAAAATGAGTGGTTTTGCTCAGCCACATACTTCCATCATGGTGTGCTGCCTCACCACAGACCCAAAAGCAATGGGACCAATCGATCATGGACTGCTGTTGTTGTTAGGTGCCGTCGAGTCAAGTCCAACTCATAGTGACCCTGTGTACAGCAGATCAAAACACTTCCCGATTCTGTGCCAGGCACACGATCTTATTTATGTTTAAACCCATTGTTGCAGACACTGTGTCAATCCATCTGGTGGGGGGTTTTCCTTCTTTTCGTTGACCTGCCACTTTCCCAAACATGATGCCTTTCTCCAGGGCTATGGATCATGGACTAGAACCTCCAAAACCGGAAGCCAAATTATGTCTTTCCTCTCTCTAAATTGATAATCTCAGGTATTTATTATAGTAACAGAAAGCTGGCTCACACAGCTTAGGACCATGTCTGCTGCAACTTCAAAGCTGAGACAGACAGGGAATTGCTCCCATCTCCTTTTTTAGTAAAAAGTTAAGGAAAGTAGTAATCCAATCTACTACCAAAATCAACAAGGTAGCAGAAGATCATTTCCTGGGAAGTGAGAAAGGAGCAGGTCTTGGGCTGGAAATATAGCTCAGTGGTAGAGCACTTGCCTGTTGTTGTTGTTAGGTGCCATCGAGTCGACTCATAGCAACCCTCATGGGGTCTTCAATGGCTGACTGTTTTGGGATTGCCTCCGGAGTGGATTGCCAGGCCCTTCTCCCATTTTTGCAGTGCTGGGAATTGAACTCCGGACCTCAGAGACTGCAGCGCAGTGCTCTACCAACTGAGCTAAATTCCAGCCCAGAGCACTTGCCTAGAAAGGAGCATTTATCATACTGTAGGAAACCTGAGCCTGCAGGTATACCACTGTGGCATCCAATCCCGTCAGATCTCTGAAGCTAAGCAGGGATAGACCTGGCTAGTACTTGGATGGGAGACCACCTGGGAATACCAGGTGCTATAGGCTTGAGAGAAGGACCTGGTAGCCCACTCTCAATAAAACAATCAGTCACTGAAAACCTTATGAAAGCAGAAAAACACTGACAATAGTGCCTGGCATGGCACAGTGTCAGATAGAGTTTTATCTGTTGTACATAGGGCTGCTATGAGTCGGACCCGACTCTATGGCACCTAACAACAAAAATAACAACAGGAAACCTGAAAAGGTAATTGTGACAGTAAGGTCAACCCCGTAGGTCCTTTTCCATACTTTCCAATGAATTTCATTCTATTTAAAAGGCAAATGGGCTGGGCACAGTGTGGCATACCTGTAATACCAGTGACTCTGGAAGCTGATGCAGAAGGATCACAAGTTCAAGGCCAGAGGCAGCCTGAGCTAAATTGTGATCCTCTTGTTTCCACTTTCTCAGGGCTGGGTTAGAGGGCTGCACCACCACTCCTGGATGTGAATAATAATTTTTGCATTTTTTTTTAACATACACTATTCATATATATTTGAGAAGAACAAAACAACTTTAAGGAGGAAAATAGCTAAAATCTATAATAATTTAAATGTAAATTAACCTGAAACCCTACCTTTTGTAGTAATGACTTTGAAAGCCACTCCAAATATGAAGAAAAATTCACATTTATTAAAAAATTATTGGCAGGCCTGTGAAATTGGTTGCTCCAGTCAAGACTTTTGTCAAATTGTATAGTTAACCAATGATGACACCATCTCATACTGTCAAGCTCTGATAAGTTGTCCTTAACTTACTCTTTTGCTTTGTTTGGCAACCCATGGTCTTCTTGCCTTAGTCTCTTGAGTGCTAGGATCACAGGCATGCACCACGAAACCAGTGGTCCCCTTTCCTAACCTACAAGGACTTGTCAAGACCTTCTTACAAATGAAGGCATGATCCTCATTGCTTGGAGTATTCAAGACACCTGCCGCCATGATGTTATGTGTATAATCCTGGTGACTCAGGAGACGCAAGCAGGAGGTTCATGAGTTTGAGGCCAGAGGCAACCTTCAATAATTAGCAAGACTGTCTCAAAATGAAAAAGTAAGAAAGGGGCTGGGGGTGCAGTGCAGTGGTGGAGTACCCGTGCATGAAGCCCTGGGTTCAGCACCACAGTACCAAAAAAGAAAGAGAAAGAAAGAAAGAAAGAAAGAAAGAAAGAAAGAAAGAAAGGAAGGAGAGAAGAGAAGAAAGAGAAAAGAGAAGAAAAGGGGAAAAAAAGGATTCACGACAATTCACACTATTCGAAACTTCCAGGAATGAAAAACTATACAACCTATCCAACTGCAAAAATGTTCTAGTGTAGAAGATAACCCAGTGGACCATATGGCATGATGTATGAAGCCGTCACAATCATGTACCCAACCTACACCATGTGAAGTGCTTATGTGTATTGACAGCCTGGTAGACAGGCAGTTTTCTGGAATCTGGCCTACAGATAACTTCTGTGGTGTTTCAACTTGCAGTCCAGAAAATAAGAATGTGTTATGAGAACTGGGGGTGAGGGTGGGGGTGTAGCTCTGCGGTAGAGCAATTGCATAGCATGCCTAAGGACCTGAGTTCAATCCCCAGCACCACACCCACCCACATCCACACACAGGGCAGTGAGGATGTGCAAGTGTTCTTGCTTGCTTCCAGGCTAGAACCTTGTGCTACTATGTGATGGGTAAGGCCAGGAACTCTCCTTAGCACTTTTTTTTTCCCCTTTGTGATGCTAGGGATCCAACTGAGAGCTCTGCCATGATAGGCAAGTAGTTAACCACTGGGCTGCACCCCAAGCCCTGGGAATTCTCTTTGAAGTATAAGGCAACACCTCTCATTTGAATTATAAATTATATAATATGATCAGTAATGTTTGTGATAGGTAATCATATTATTCACAATGTTTATTGAGGCTGGGCACAGTGGTAGACACATGTAATCCCAACAATTTGGGAGACTGAGACAGGAGGATTACAAGTTCGAGGCCAACCTGGGCAATTTACTGAGACCTTATCTTAAAATATGAAAAAAGAAAGAAAGGAAGAATGAAAGAAAGAAAGAAAAGAAAGAAAGAAAGAAAAGAAAAGGAGGAGAAGGAGGAAGGAAGGAAAGAAGGAAGGAAGAAAAGAAAAAGAAATAAAGAAATAAAGAAAAAGGAAAGATAAGAAAAAAAGAAAGGAGAAGAAAAGAAAAAAGAAAAGAAAAGAAGGCAGGGAAGGCAGGCTGAGGATGTAAGTCAGTGGTAGAGATACTGGCATGAGCCCCTGAGCTCAATGCCTAACACCCAACACTGAAAAAAACAATTCCCCAAAGCAATATATAAATCACAATATATATTGTTTTCATAACTTTATGTCATACATATAAACAAGTGTCCCTAGTGAACACTCTTCCTGTGCGAATTTCTTATGGACTTTTCTATGGTTACTTTATTATTACACTTAACCTAGGAAGCTTGTAGGGATGGAAACACCTGACTACTATTTTTCTTGTCGGTAGAAATTGGAACCTCCACAGCTTGACAATCCTTAGCCTTGAATATCAGTAAATATTACAGCACAGAGCCATCACTTATTTCCATGGGATCTGCATGCTTTATTATTACTGGATTACTTGCCTGGATCCTATGGTCTTGAACTAGTTATTAAAAAAAATACTATTATGCCAAGCACTCTGGAGGATTTTAGATTCTTACCACATTTATGGGCTGGGATTTAGCTCAGTTGGTAGAGCGCCGCTCTGCAGTCCCTAAGGTCCCGAGTTTGATTCCCAGCACCACAAAAAATGGGAGAAGGACATGGCAATCCACTCCTAAGGCAATCTCCTAACAATCAGCCATTGAAAACCCTAAGAGGGTCGCTATGAGTAGGACAAGACTCGACAGCTGTTAACAACCACCACATTTATAGCTCACTAGAGCCAAGCCTGCAGCCATAGCCCTGTGGCATCCATCCCATCAGATCTCAGAAGCTAAGCAGGGTCAGGCCTGGTTAGTACCTGGATGGGAGACCGCCTGGGAACACCAGAAGCTGTAGGCTTGGGAGAAGGACCTGGCAACCCCCTCCCAAAAATCAATCTGCCATTGAAAACCCAATGAATAGCAGAGAAGCACTGACAGTAGTGTTTCCCTGTTTTACAGAGGGTCGCTATGAGTCGGATACCGACTCGACGGCACCTAACAACAACAACAGAGCCCAGTGAGGGATGGGGTTTTTAGTTCAGTTTGTAGAGTACTGCTCTGCAATCTCTGAGGACCTAGGTTCAATCCCCAGAACCACAAAAATGGGAGAAACACATGGCAATTCACTCATGAAGCAATCCCAAAACAATCAGCCATCAAAACCCCTATGAATAGCAGAGAAGCACTGACACGACTCAAGGTAGCCTAACAATAACACTGACATAGTGCTGGGCATGGCACAGTGCTGGGGACTGTTTCTTCTGTTGCAAATAAGGTGGCTATGAGTTGGACCTGAGTCGATGACACCTAACAACAATAGAGCCCAATGAGGTGGGTACCATTATTTTTATGATTCTCCTTTATAGATGAGGAAACCGAAGCATAGAGAACTGCCCAAATAACTTGTATTCCAAAAGCTATTTTCAGGTAAAATATTATCAACTTTGGGGCACAGACTCCTTCATTTTCTCTTTTCTTTCCTTTTCCCTCATAAACAATAATCCACACCAGAAGCGTACAAAAAAAAAGGTAAAACTCACTCATGCTCCCGGCGTCCTATTTGGAGAGAAGTGATGTGGCTCCCATTAAAAGATATACACTACGTACAGGTTTCCCATTCTAGCTGCATTTGCTGCTCTGGCCTTTTCTTCCTTCTACATGGCAGGGAAGTTATATTGCTTCACACCACAAGGCCCTGGGAAATCTTGGAGCTTTTGTGCCTTTCTGCTACCTCTACTTTTCAGAGCTATAATTGCACTGTCCCATACCTCTGACCACAAGTGTCACTGGCAAGATGTACTGGTTGGATCCATGATTGGAATGACACCTGTCTATGTCTGCTACTGGCAGTATGTAGAATGCCATAAACCATTTCAGACAAACATGCACTTCCCACTGCACAGAACCAGCGTGGTGATTCTCACTGTTTGGATATTTAAAAGCTGAATCTATCTTAAAGGAGATTAGGTGAATCACCCTTCCTAAGTGAACAGTGTACAAGACAAGAATTTCTGGCCTTTTTACCCCTTCCCAGGCCTGAGTGAGGACACAGCCATACTGCATTCTGCCTCCGTGTACCTTTGTCCCTCTTCACATGGGTCCATCATGAAGAGTAAGGTTCTCTTCCACTACTGTACACTACTCATTCTGGTAAAAGTATCTTTCAATAATTCTCCAAGAGCTTATGAATCCGGCCCATCAGATTGACATCCCGAGATCTAATGTTCTTACATGTAATTTCAATGCCACTCTAGAAGGGATCTTTTCACTTCAAGCTAGTTACTGAAACTTAACTTCTGTTTCTCATAACTCAAAATCTTAAAATCTAGGGCATGATCAACTAAATTACTTTGATTCTATTTACTCTCTCTAAGGGTTGGGGATATAGCTTAGTGGTAGAGCATTTGCCTAGCATATAAGACCATGGATTCAATCACCAGCACTATTAGAAAACAAATAAAAATTTCTTGTTTACATTCTTTGGTGACAATTGCATCAAACCTTAAGTGAGAAAATATCCAGTCTACTGAGTCCAGCTGTCTGGTGTTGCTGTCTAGTTTGAACACTGTGGTCATAAGCAACTTGTTCAACTACTAAGAGATCATGGTTTAAAAAAAAAAGGAAAAGAAATTGGTCTGAAGTTGAATTGTGGTTTCAGCACTCACAAATGATTGTTACTCTCATTTGTCTTTAACTGTTCTCATGAGCTGCTTGCCCATATTCAGCTCTGCCAACTGACTACAGCAGGAAAGAAAAATTACCGAGAAAACAAATTACTCCTCTTCTGCCTCTTCTTCACAAGGAGATGTAAGGAACAATTATATCTACCTTTCTCTTTATTGTGATTATACTTTAAATATCACTGTGCCTTATGTATATCTTCCTGCAATATATTTTCAATGCATTTTTTATCTTCAGTAAACTCAATATTCAGAGAACAAAACAAAACAAAAATCTGTGCCTCCACTGGGCATGGTAGCATACACCTGGAATCCTAGCATTTAGGAGATGAAAACAAGAGGATCACAATTTCATGGCCAGCCAGGGCTGTATAGCCAGACCCTGTCTCAAAACAGACAAAACAAAAATGAATAAATTATACTTCATGTTATTTACTTGTATTATTTATTATTTATTTAGCAGTACTTGGGGATTGAATCCAGGGCCTTGCACGTACTTTGCAAGTGCACTACCACAGGGATGCACCCTCTGCCCTTTTTAAAAAATTTTTTTACCTTGGGACAGGCTGCCTCTCGCCTCAAACTTGCAATCCTCTTGCCTCTGCTTCCTGAGTTGCTGGGATTACAGGCGTGAGCCACTGTGCGTGGCCTGAATTGTACTTTAAATAAGTAAATTATATGTGATGTGATTATATCTCAATAAAGTCATTTGTTTAAAAAAGATCTGTCTCAATTTCCTCAGCAGCAATTTCAAATGTCTCTTTACAATAATCCTTACATCTAGCTCTTATTTTATAACATTTCTCTTCTCCTCTAAAATAATGTTTATATTTTTTCTCCTCTTCCTCCAGCTTCCAGGATCCCCCTGCTTCAGCTCTCCTCTCTGCCCTCACACTGTCATTATTATATTGTCAATTACCTTCTCTGGAATGATGCCCTATCTTCTGTATGTGAAAAGATTGCTACTTTTCTCATATTTTAAAGATATCCCATCATTGACCTCACACCCCTCCACAAACATACCTAGTTTCTTCTTTGTATTCTTATACACCTCCTGCTTCCACAACTGTTTCAATTAATAAGCATTTAGGCCAGAAATGTGTATTCATAAAACAAAAATTAGGCCAGACACGGTGGCTCATGCATATAATCCCAGTGATTTGGGAGGCTAAGGCAGGAGGACTGTGAGTATGAGGCAAGAGGCAGCCTGAACAATTCAGCGAGATCTTGTCTCAAGATAAAAAGTAAAAAATTGGGATGCAGGTGCAGCTTAGGGGTACCATGTTTGCAAAGCATGAGTGAATCCCTGGGTTCAATCCCCAAGTACCCCCTCGCCCCCCAAAAAATAGAGGCAAGAGGTGGGGCTCTCGGCAGGGGCTAGGTGAGCCCTGCCTCCCTTCACCCCACCTACGTGGTTTGCAGAGTTTTGAGACACTTCGCTGTGTCTGGTAGGCAGCACGGGGAGCGGGGCGGGTGCTATCTAAGCCGGCTCCTTGTAGGGGCCACGTAGGAGGAGCCTCAGCGGGAGGAGGAGCCGGGTACCCTGTGACCAAGCCTGTTTGTCTCTTCAGGTACAACATCAACACAGGTGTTGATAAATCGCGCTTGCTGCCACCGTTTAACAGACTAGAGGTTTTACCCAGCACGCGATCTTCCTGCTGGCGCAGAGGGGACGTGAAACACTGCGGAGCAGAGATCCTTTCCTTCCATCACAAGGCCGTTTTGCACAGGTGCTACAAGGGCTTTATTGGTTTATGGTAGTACCAGGAGATACAGCAACACTTCGCAGCCTAACACAAAGACAACCGGCAGCCTTCTGGTTCCAACGTGGTCGTCATGTTTATTGGAAATAAGAGTTTTGGAATCTAGAACAGAAGCAGAAAAAAGAAGGTGAAACCTTTGCCAAATATGAATTTATCTTCCTGGAAATGTCTGCTCAGACTGCTTCCAAGGTGGAAAAAAGGCATTTATTGATAGATCAAAAGAAATTTATGAAGACATCCAAGGGGTCTTTGACATTAGTGAGAATGCAAATGGCATTAAAGCTAGCCTTCTGTTTACTGCTGCCAAAGGAACCTAGTCAGGCAATGGAAGAGGGCGGGATGGGGCACTGCTGGGTATGGAGGGCGGGTGAATCTGATTTTGCCAGCCAGCTGCCCAGATGGAGCGACTCACTCACCTGTCTTCTGCTCAGCTAAGACCTGAAACTACTTGAAATGATCTTAGATCACAGAAGATTTTAATCCCTCAAATTCTTCACTCCCCCAACCCCTCCACTCCCATACGGTCTCACTATGTAACCCAGGCTGGCCTTGAATTTGCGGTCCTCCTGCCTCCTCCAGCTCCCAAGTCTTGGGATTACAGGTGTGAGCCACCATGCTTAGTTTAACATATCCAATTCTTGTATAACTTTGAATCAATAGTTAATATTCACTTAAGACAGATTTTGGAGATTATATTCAGTATCTATTTGCATTTAATTTCTAGGTCAACCCATGTAATTATTTTTATCAAGTGTTGTGCCCTTTAACTACGAACTGAATTGTATTAAACACTACAAATTCAAAAAATAAATCACCACTTGATACCTACAAAATAGAAAATGAAGGTTTGGGAATAGACCAAGTACAGGACTATATCCTGAAAATATGGGATTCTTGAGTTTGACATTTCTTTTCTTTTCTTTCTCTCTCCCCCCCCCCCCTTCTTTTTTGATGTTTTGAGACAGGGTCTTGCTGTGTAGCTCAAGCTGGGCTAGAACTCGCTATGTAGACCAGACTGGCATCGAACTCATGCTAATCCTCTTGCCTCAGCCTCCTGAGTGCTGAATTACAGGCATGTGCCACCATGCACAGCTTGAGTTTGACATTTCTGAGTTACATATTTTTATTCCAATTTTGAGGAGCCAGATATTCAGATAAACTAAGCTACTTGCCCCCTCCCTATGTTACACAATGTAGGCAACACTGAGTTCACTCCCAATCGTGTCTGACTCTGTTGCTTGCCTTTTCCCCACTGCCTAAGATTTATTACCCAGTCATTTACTCTGCTGCCCACTATGGTCAGGAATCCACCTAAGATCACCAGTTACCTCACAAATGCTGAATCCAACAGACTCTGCTCAAATCTTCTCTCCAAGAGATTTGACATTTTGACCACTCCTGCTTGCTGACACTGTGTGCACCCCTCCCTTTCTCTTAACATTTGTAGCTATTATACTCAGCATTGTCTGTTCCCAACCCCAACACTGAGACCATTTCTTCCAATAGTCTTCACTGGATTCTTTTTGCCCTACCAGTAAGTATAGGTGTTCCATTAAATTCTGCCTTTTCACCTATTTCTTTCTCTGATGTTGATACTCTCCTTTGGCAATTTCAGCCACTCTCATGGTATCCAGCTTCCCCATGCACATAATAGTCAGGTACCTCATAATTATCCTCTGGTCAATGACAAACCACATATAGGACAGTGGTCTTACAGGCTTATGTCACCTGACCACATTGTAAACATCTTCATTTTGTGTGAGTACATGCTGTTGCATACATGCAACAATGAAATTGTCTAACGATGCACGATTCAACACGTTCCTCCATTGTTAAGAGACATATGTCTGTATTAGTTTGAGATCGTTGTCACCATTATGGTCTTTGGCAGTTCTCACTTCTCTCCTGAGCCAAACTGCAATTTCCCTATTATTGTCCCAAAGACACCTCACATTCACATGATGAAAATTTAAGTTAGGCCTGGCGTGGTGATGTACTCCTATAATCCCAGTGATTTGGGAAGCAGAGGCAAGAGGATCACAGATTAGAGGCCAGAGGCAGCCTGCATAATTTAGCAAGATCCTGTCTCAATTTAAAAAATTAAAGAGGAGCTGAAGGTGCAGCTCAGTGGCAGAGCACTCACAAAGTATGCTCAAGGCCCTAGGTTCAGCACCCAAGTATAAATAAATAAATAAATAAATAAATAAATATTTTTTAAAGAAACAAGTTGGCTTCCCTGCCTTTCATTGCAACTCTATCTGAACCGAAAAAAGTTGGAACCATTCTCTTTTTTCTCAGGGATAGGGGAATGGTGGGTGGGCATCAAACCCAGGGTGTCACACACTTGAGGCAAGTGGTCTGAGCTAAACCCAGGCCAGAGCCTTTCTTCATAACTTCCTGTAACCTAACATAATCATCACTCCTTCCTTTTTCTTCTGCCATTTTCCATTAGTCACCAAGTTTTGTTGATTTTGCCTTCCAAATATTTCTCTGAATGAGGACCCTTGGTGGTCCTCATTCACTGCCATTGTTTAGACCTGGATTACTTTCTGGTCACAATTATTCTGATAGCTATCTACATGGTCGCTACGGTTTGGATATGGTGTGAATGTTCCCGAAGCTTTATGTGTTCAGATTTAATTCCTATCCCAGGTGCAATGGCACCAGCCTGTAGTCCCAGCACTCAGGAGGCTGAGGCAGGAGGCTCACTTGAGCCCAGGAGTTTGAGGCCAGCCTGGGTAACACAGTGAAGCCCCCATCTCAAACAGACAAAAATACAACAATTTTAATCCCCAGCAGAAGGTATGATGAGGATGGAAACCATTTGACTATGGTGTTTGAGGGTGGGGCTTTTAGAGGGAGAAGAGGATTAGATTGCGTCATTAGGGTGGAGCCTCCATATTGAATCCTGGGGTCTTTATAAGGAGAGAGACCAGAAGACACACACACCAGTGAATGTTCTGAGTCTTGCTGTTTCATGGTCACCCCACCTCCCGAACCTCTACCCCACCTCCCGAACCTCTAGCAAGAAGGCCATCTCCATATCCAGGCCCTTTGACCTTGGATCTCCAAATCTGTAAGCCAAACAGCCTTTTTTTTTTTTTTTCCAGTACTGGGGGTTGAACCCAGGGCCTCGCACCTGCATGCTCTGCAAGTGCTAGACCACTGAGCTGCACCTCAGCCCATTTTTTTGAGACAGGGTCTCGCTAAATTACACAGACTGCCTCTGGTCTCCAATTTGCGATCCTCCCGCCTCCACCTCGCGAGCCGGGGATTACAGGCATGCGCCACCTTGCCGGTGCTACAGCCCTTTTCTTTATAATTCATTCACTGTGGTAGAGTGTTGTTAGCAATAGAAAGGCGATTCATATAATGGCCTGTTGAGTCATCCTTAGTCTTGCCTTTCAATTATTCTGTCTCCATTAACTCTTCAATATTTTTTTTTCCTGAAATATAGTTCTCACCATGGATTTCTTCTCCCAAAACTTTTCATCATTTTAAAAAAGATAATGTTTAAATTTTTATGCCAGCTTCCTCTTTAGCAAATAGGTTCTTGAGGTGGGCTTGGTGGCACAGGACTGCAATCTCAGCTACAAGGGAGGCCTAGGCAGGAGGATCTAGATTTTGAGGCCAGCTCGGGCTGCATGGTGAATTCCAGGCCAGTATGGGCCATGTAATGAGACTCTGTCTCAAAAAATAATAATAATAACAATAACTCAAAATTGTATCCCAGATATAGTTCTATGGAATATATGTTATTGTTAATAGTGAACATGTACTTTCTAAATCATTTCTGGAGTTGATTTTAGAAAAGATTTGACTTTCCTGAAATTATATTCTTACTTGAGGATAATAAAACTAATCTTTTACAAAAATTTCCCTTTTTGCTATGTAAAATATGAGTTTCTTGACCTTTGAACCAAATCCCCAACTCACCTTTATAAGTTAAATAATATCACCTGATTTAAATTTTTTGGTGTTTTCTTTTTCTGACAGGGTCTTGCTATGTAGCCAGGCTATCTATGGTCCTGTACCAGATTACATAAGTTATTTTTGTCTAGGCTGATCTGACAAGGAATACTGGATTTCTTTGTCATGTCAGGACAATGTCAGACATGATGCCTGCAGTTGAATCTGTTTTTCTTGCAACACAAAGCCTAGTTCGGTTGTTACTGATTTTACATCTGGATGCTTTATGGTTCATAGGTTATCAGGTCCAGGGGTAGGGGGTCGTTTTGTTTTGTTTAGTTTTTAACCATCCTTCTTGTTTTTCTTTAAATTCTTTCCTTTGACTCCTTGCTGCTCCCTGGTCAGTCTCTATTTTAATTCTGCAAAACTCCCTTCACTTGCCTTTCCTTTCTGCCAGAGTGAGAGTCTGATGTGTACAGCCAGATGGGAGAGCACAGCCACCATCAATTCTCTTTGAAGAAATTCTATTACCTTTCTTTATCACACTCCTGGACATTTAGAGATATTTCAGATAGATAATAAGCTCATAATATCAAAAATGGTTTTGTAATCTCTTAATGTGTTCCACAGAGATCATCCTTCTGTTCATTGTTTTGGGGACCTCAGATAAAACTTCAAAACAAAAAGTCAATATAGCTTATAACAAATTCTTGTGTATTTTATAAAGAACTAGAAGAGAATAGCTCAAAGATTCCCAGCACAAAGAAATGATAAATGTTTAAGGGGATAGAAATGCTAATTGCCCTGATTTGATCATTATACACACACACACACACACACACACACACACACATATCTCACACTGTACTCCATTAATATGTACAATTATGTATTAATTAAAAATTTAAAAGTTAGCTGAGCACCTGTAATCCCAGTGATTTGGGAGGTGGAGGCAGGAGGATCACAAGATCGAGACCAGAGGGAGTCTGCGTAACTTATCAAGACCCTGTCTCAAAAAAGTAAAAAAATGTGCTGAGGGTGCAGCTCAGTGGTCCAGCACTTGCAAGGCATGCAGGTGCAAGGCCCTGGATTCAACCCCCAGGACCAAAAAAAAAAAAAAAAAAAAAATTAAAAAATTGAGCTGGGCACAGTGGTGCATGCCCGTAATCTCAGCAATTTAGGAGGCAGAGGCAGGAGGATTGGGGGTTCGAGGCCAGAGGCAGCCTGTGCAATTTAGTAAGACCCTGTCTCAAAATTAAAAAAAAATTTTTAGTGGACTGGGGACAGGAGCCAAGTAGGAACACATGGGAAGTAGGGGCAAGGCCCTGGGTTCAACTCCTAGTGCAAAAATAAAATAAAATAATTAATTAAATTAAATTAAATTTTAAAAAGAACAGTCAAATCTGTGTCCAACTGCAATATATTTATGGGTATTTCTTTAAATTTACTACCTGAGTAGGGTGTGGTGACGCATGCCTGTAATCACAACACTCAGGAGGCTGAGGCAGGAAGATTGCAAAAAGAAAGAAAAAAAGAAAAAAAATCTTAATTTGCTACCTGAAAATGTTCTCACAAAATCTGCAACCCAGCCGGGCGTGGTGGCATAGGCCTGTAATCCCAGCAGCTCAGGAGGCAGAGGCAGGAGGATTGCAAGTTCGAGACCAGAGGCAGTCTGTGTAATTTAGCAAGACCCTGTCTCAAAAAGTAAAAAAAAATGTGCCGAGGGTGCAGCTCAGTGGTCCAGCACTTGCAGCGCATGCAACAGTGAGGCCATGGGTTCAACCCCTAGTACCGCAAAAAAAAAAAAAAAAAAAAAAAATCTGCAACACATTCCACAAATTTGAATTTCCCCTCTGATTTCATATGGGCAAATGAGTAGATAGAATTGTTAACATTATGTTTGTTTTCCATATACACTAAAAATGCATACAGAGCCCGGGCATGCTGGCCCATGCCTGTAATCCCAGCAGCTCAGGAGGTGGAGCCAGGAAGATGGCAGATTTGAGGCCAGAGGCAGCCTGCGAAATTTAGAGAGACCCTGTCTCAAGACAAAAAATAGAAAATTGGGCAGGGGTGTAGTTCAGTGGTAGAGTGCTTACAAAGTATGTTCAAGACCCTAGGTTCAACTCCTAAGTACCAAAACAACCAAACAAACAAACAAACAAAATGCATACGTAGTCTTCTATCAGGCCAGATGATCAGGTTGCAAAAGAAAATGATAGTCAAGTTCACCATGTTATCCACTAGGAGGCAGAATAGTGCTTGACGAACCTTCTGGGAAGGTTCCTGACCTATGCCTCCTGACATAATCTCTTCAATTCCTTTAGGAGTGACAGAGAAAAGCACTTGGGAAATGGAATGGCATTTTCCACCAGTTTGCAATTTCAGCAGTGTTCCTATGCTAGTAACATATTCTAAAGCATTTTTCTACATCAAAATACTTCCAAAATATTTTTCACTCTTCTATCCTCCAAATAGTAACACAGGTAGAAAGAAATGCAAGCAAACTTATTTTATTATCTTCTGGGGTGTGTGTGGCCCCATCATGGGTATGCATTTTTTGCTTTCTGAGAAATCATTCCAAAGACCCACCTGCATTGGCTGTACTCATCTGACTTGAAAACTCACACTGTTGAATCAAAGTTTATACTAAAAATCTTTGAGGCCCTGGATTGGAGCCTACGCATCCCCACCCCCTAAAACAATCAGACTCACTTTGTAAAGATTAGTATTGGTGTAGCTGTAGGTAAAATTGAACAACATCTATTTTGGTCAATGTTGATGCTACTTTATAATAATTTATAACTTTCTAATTGTCTCTATTTTTCTCCTTTTTTTTTTTTTTTTTTTTCTTCTCGGTACTGGGGGTTGAACCCAGGGCCTCGAGCCTGCATGCTCTGCAAGTGCTGGACCACTGAGCTGCACCTCAGCCCATTTTTTTTTTTACTTTTTTTGAGACAGGGTCTCGCTAAATTACGCAGACTACCTCTGGTCTCGAATTTGCAATCCTCCCGCCTCCGCCTCCCGAGCCGCTGGGATTACAGGTGTGCGCCACCACGCCCGGCTTTTTCTCCATTTTTGGAACTTTTTTTGTGGTGCTAGGGATCATAACTTTTTAAAAATTAAGATATGGATTTTAGTTTTGTTTATTTATGTATCCATCTATTTATTTATTTTGAGATTGGTATGTTTATCCAGGCTGGTATCTCCTGAGCTCAAGCCATCCCTCTGCCTCAACCTCCCGAGTAGAGAGTGCAGGGAGTACAGGAGCACACCACTGCACATGGCTTGCCTTTTTCTTTGCAGCACTAGAGGGCTGAATCCAGGGCCTCACACTTGCTTTGCAAGCGCTTTATCACTGAGCTGAAACCCCTGCCCATTTTTCTAAGTTACACAGGCTGCCTCTGGCCTCCGCCTTGTGATCCTCCTGCCTCAACCTTCCAGTCGCTGGAATTACAGGCATACACCACCACAACCAGCAGCTTCTCCATTTTTTATATCTGTTATTACAAAAACTTAATATATTGCTATATCATTTCTGAAACATGGCTTTAAAATTCATCCAGATTTCAGTCTACTATTCTCTGATGAAGGTCCACCATTGCTGTCCTTTCACCCTTCTTCTCTCTCTCACTCCCATTCTTTCTCCCTTGTGTGTTGTACAACCCCATCACGAAGCTGGTGGTAAAACACTACTTACTACCTAAAATGACAAACTGAAATTAATACACAGTGACTCAACCCATGTGATATAATTTTTCTTCTGTAAGGTCATCAAATATTTTGCAGATAGCTTATACCATGCATTGGGAAATGGGTCTGCTTTAGGCAGAACTGTAAATTGGTATCCCCTTTTTGAGTACAAATCTAAAAAAAGCACACACATACAAAAGGAAACAATTCTTTGGTTTTAAAGAAGTCTTTTGCTGTATGTTTGTTTTTGTCTTTACTTTTTTTGTTGTTGTTGTTGTTATTGGTTGGTTGGTTTTCTGGTTTTTATTGATCTTGGCTTAAAGAAGTCTCCTCATTGCAGTCAGCCACTGTAACAATCAGGCCCTGGGACTCTCCAGTCACAGCTAGATTCTGTAACACACAAATATCTTCGCTTCTCCATGTCATTAGCAGGATTAAATCCATTCATCACATTCCAACAACAGCTTATTTAAGTTAGGGATGAGTGTCCACATTGCTTCCAGCTATGTCAGGGATAAATCCATCATTGACCTCCTCCCTCTTTATAAGGGGTACCTAGTGCAGCATAGGGGCTGGGATTTAGCTCAGTGGGTAGAGCACTGCGCTGCAATCTCTGAGGTCCCAAATTCAATTCCCAGCACTGCAAAAATCCGAGAAGGACCTGGCAATCCACTCCCAAGGCAATCCTGAAACAGTCAGCCATTGAAAACCCTGTGAGGGTCTCTATGAGTCGGATACCAACTCGATGTCACCTAACAACAAGAAGTGCAGTGTAAGCATGGGAATTTTTGCATAATCTCATGAGTCCTCTAATCCAATGACTGACCTGTCCACTTTGTTATCAACCCTCCTTATTTTCATTCTCCCTTCCCATCCACCTTAGTGTCCAGGACACAGCTCTACACAGTGAACTCTCCTCCTGCTCCTCCTTTCTCTATCTTGCCAGCCTGGCCAACCCCTATATGATTATGACCAGATTTGGAACGGGTTGCTGCAGGAACTCATCCAGGGACAAGTAAAAGAAGAGCCAGGCAACCTATTTACTGTACACTTCTATTCTTCATTATCTTTTTTCCTAGTATCTTGCCATAGGAGATTATTTTTCATGTTCTTAAAACTAATTTTATAAAAATAATACAAGCATTTCTTAAAAAAAAACAAAGCAAACATTACAAAATAGAATAAAAATGAAAGCGAAAGCTGAGCACAATGGCACACACCTATAATCCCAGCAACTCACAAGGTAGAGGCAAGAGGATCACAAGTTCGAGATCAGAGGCAGCCTGTACAATTTAGTGAGACCCTGTCTCAAAATAAAAAAGGGGTTGAGGGTACAGCTCAGTGATGGAGTCCTTGTAAAGTATGCTCTAGATCTTGGGTCCAATCTCCAAGTATCACAAAAAAAGAAAAAGACAAAAAGAAAAATGAAAAAGAAAGTCCTCTACTTCAGCCCAGTCTCAGACTGAGTCTGTTATTAGTGGGTATCACTTGCATAGTTTCAGAAAGTTTTTATGTAGAGGTAGGTCTACAGTTAGACTCCTACACAGTGTCTATACTATAACCCTAAATTTCTGTTTTGTTTTGTTTTGTTTTGTTTTTTGAGACAGGATCTAGATATGTAGCCCAGGCTGGGCTGAAGTTCACTATGCAGCGCAGGCTGGCCTCAAACTTGAGATCTTCCTGCCTCAGCTTCTCAAGTGCTGTGATTACAGGCGTGTACCACGATGCCTGGCAGAAGCATTCGATACATTGCTGTTATTGTTAGGTGCCATTGAGTGTTGTCTGATTCATAGTGACCCTTACAGGGTCTTGAATGGCTGATTGTTTCAGGATTTCTTTAGGAATGCATTGTCAGGTGCTTCCCCTGTTTTTGCAGTGCTGGGTATCGAAGCCAGGTCCGCAGAGATTGCAGAGCAGCATTCTACCAACTGAGCTAAACCCCAGCCCTTAAATATATGACGTGTTAAAACTTACTACTAGAATGCCGGTTGCGGTGGCGCACACCTGTAATCCCAGCAGCTGGGGAGGCGGAGGCAGGAGGATCATAAATTCAGACCAGAGGCAATCTGTGTAATTCAGCAAGACCCTGTCTCAAAAAGTAAAAAAACAGGCTAAGGTGCAGCTCAGTGGTCCAGCACTTGCAAAGCATGCAAGCGCAAGGCCCTGGGTTCAACCCTCAGTACCACACACACACAAAAAAAAAAAAAAAAAAAAAAAACCACTACTAGAGTGGGAAGCATACGTCCTCCCCCAGCACATTTAAAAAATTGCAGAGATGGAAGGAAGCTTTGGGAGTAAAATGATGAAAACAAGGAGGCAAATATACTGCAAACATAGTTACACTCTTGTTTTTGATTTTTGGTTTTGGTGTTTTGAGACAGGATCTCACTCTACTACCCAGGCTGGCTTCAAACCCCCTATCCTCCTGCCTCAGGCTCCCGAATGCTGGGATTACCTTTTTGTGAAAAGATTTTTTTTTTTAATTTTTAATGCTGTATTTGGTTTTAAGTCCAGGGCTGCGTGCATGCTAGGCAAGCGGTCTATCGTTGAGCTACCCGCACCCCAGCTGTTAAACATCTAATAATATCCTGTGTCTATACGCATGGGGCACGTGAGTCAGACTACATTGAATGAGGCAAAAAATGGGGCATGAAATCATTTCAGAGTATGAACTAGGTGATAAAAAAAAGGATATCTGAGAGCCATCATGATACAAATGAAGAGCAATGTTCATAAATTGTATCTAATCAGTCTAGCATTTTTAAACATGTCATATTGTTATCCGAAACAAATACTTAGAGCTCATTATAAAATGTTCTAATCCCCAGAGACTCTTGGCATATTTGCATTCATGTTCTGAATGTCCTGTCATAGTCCTTCCTGTTTCTGTAATAACTGGTTCTTATAATAAGTGATTGATAGCTTTTCTTTTTGAATTTTGGCTTAAATTGAATTTGGTCTAGAATGTATCCTGCAGGATCTGCTGACACATGCCTTTGTCTTTTCCACTTACACTCCATCCTCTTTGGTGTGGAAGTATTTATCATTCTCATCACATAATATTACTTTATGCACAATGAAAAAGAAGAGAGAAAAAAGAAAGCATGACCTTCCTGATAATTATGGAAAACTTCATATTCACAGCAGCTATAAAAAATAAATTCCAAAGTTGGGTGCAGTAGCACATGCCTGTAATTCTGGGACTAGGCAGGCAGAGGCAGGGGGATCATGAGTTCGAGGGCAGAGGCAGCCTATGTAACTTAATGAGACTCTGACTCAAAATAAAAAGAATAGGAAATGGGCTGGGGGAGCAGCCCAGTGGTAGAGCACTTGCAAAGTATGTATGAGGCCCTGGGTTCAACCTCCAAGAATCACAAAAATAAATAAATAAATAAATAAATAAATAAATAAATAAATAAATTCCAACCTGAGCATAATGACTGTAATCCTAGTACTTGGGAGGCTGAGGCAGGAGGATTGACACAAGTTGAAAGGCAACCTGGTCTATATAGCAAGTTCCAGACCAGCCTGGGCTACACAGTGAGACCCTGTCCAAAGAAAGAAAGAGAGAGAGAGAGAGAGGGAGAGAGAGAGAGAAAGAGAGAGAAATCTATTTTGAGCAAAATCAGAATAATGACATTCAAATTGGTAATTCAGCAAGTTTAATGATTTTCATTTCAAGATATTTACTTCTAAGAGCTTTGAATATTTTCCTTCAATAATATACTTTTTATCTCTTTTAGGACTTACCTTGGGTAAAGCTGTCTGGTGCTAAGGATTTTTTATCTCTAAGAATAAGAACCACCAGGAGAGAAGACCAAAAGCAAAACAATCATGAACCTATACAAGCAAGGACTGGAAGCTGGTGACAATTTCACAAAATCAAAAAGTTGGAGTAAGTGAAACCTTAATAGAAATCCAACACTAAACAAATTGCCTCTTAACCTTATCTTACTCTGTTCTTAATCATTCTTGCACCTATAACCATTCCTTATTATTTTCCTAACTTTTACTACAAATCTTTTAAATATCAAGGCTTCATCAAAATGCCAAATCGTGGGGTGAGGGTGTAACTCTGTGGCAGATCATTTGCCTTAACCTGTGCAAGGCCTGGGTTTAATTCCCAGCACTGGGAATGAGGGGGGAATCCCAAACAGCCACATCATAGGAATTCATCACTAATGACTCTAATTTCAGGTTATACAGGCACATCTTCCTCACAGAATAACTCAACAGGGGTGAACTAGAATGAAAATCTACCTTTAGAGGTTGGAGTCAATAGCATGAGTTTTAAAAAGACCCTGAGTTCAGGTGGCATGGCTGTAGACCAGGTATTCTATAGGGTTCATTAATATGATGGTTTTCTTTTTTCTTTTTCTTTTTCTTTTTTTTTTTTTTTTTTAGATTCTTTTAAAAAATATTTTTTACTGGTAATTTTAAATGTATAACTTACTGGGTTTCATTATGGCACTTCCATACATGAATTTCATTGTACATTGCTCACATTAATATGATTGTTTTCTTTAACTTAAAAACAAATACACTAACTGGACATGGTGGCTCAATTCTGTAATCCCAGCAGTGAAGAGGCTGAGGCAAGATGATCATGAGTTCAAGGCCAGCCTGGGCTGAATAGAAGAAGAGGAGGAGGAAGAGGGAGGGGAGGAGGAGAAGAAAAAGAAAAAAAAGACAACAAAAAAGAAAAGGCTGGGGATACCTCTCAGTGGTAAAGCACTTGCTTATGCATGAGCAGGGCCCTAGCTTCTATCCTCACCACAGCAAAAAAAAAGGGGGTAGGAGAATTATTTTTAATCTGTTCCTTTTGTGAAAGCTTCATTGATTCTGATAACTGTACTTTTTTTTTCAGTACTAAAGAGTTGAATCCAGAGCCACACACATGCTGGGCAAGCACTCCACTACTGAACAGCACACCCAGCCCCTTTTTAACTTTTTATTTTTTAAGACAGAATTTTACTAAGTTGCACAGGTTGCCTCAAACATGCAATCCTCCTGACTCAGCCTCCTGAGTTGCTGGGAGTATAGGCATGCAACACGGCACAAGGCTTATAGCTATACTTTTTCTTTCCTTCCAGGCTTTTCCTCTCCGCTTTCCACCCATTTGTAACATTGCTATCATTTTTTGTTTTTCTTTTTCTTGTTGCCTCTCAGTTTGTAGCCCAGCCTCAAACTCTGCATCCTTCATCCTCTTGCCCTAGCCAAGTTGTTGGACACCAACTTTGCTATCTTATTAAAATCAACTATACTGTCACACCAAAGAATGTTGACTATGACCTGAAAGTCAAATTTAGCTGCATCTCTGTTTTTGTTTTGTTGTTGTTGTTTTGTTTGTTTGTTTGTTTTGCAATGCTGGTGATTAAGCCCAGGGCCTTGTGCATACTAGGCAAGGGCTCAACCACTGAACTGCATCCCCAACCCCTGCATCTGGTTTTATCTTACAGATCTTGTTATACAAGAACAACCAACTACACCTTTGGATCAAAATCCAGAGCCATCAAACGGGAATCATCGTGAAGAGGAAAGAAATGGAGAACAGAAAGAGAGAAGAAGAGGAAAAATAGAAGGAAAAGCAAAAGAAGAGGAAGAGAAAAAAGAACTAGAAGCAGAACTGAAAAAATAAAAGAAAAGCGAAAATGAGAAGCTGTCTTCCAAGAAAAGATTTGTCAGCAAATCCCTCATGTACACTCTGTGGGCAAAGTTTAAAATAAACAAATTACCCACCATACAAGATTATCTATCACTCTCATTTGAATTTAGCGTCACACATCAACAGGTATGATAGTATATTTCTGCACTGATAAACAAAGTCCCTCCTGTACTGCTGTTATATGAGCCCGTGTGCTCATTCCTGTATTAATCATTTTATCCATCTCGTTTTTGCAGATACATCAAAGGTTTCATAAAAAGAGGAAGAAATACAATAAAGAAATGTCCAAGCAGAAGCATGGCAAAAGACAGAGGAAGTAAAAAAGTGGTCTACACATAAAACTTTTTTTTTTTTGTAATTTATTTTTATTTATTTAGTTTTTAGTTTTTTGAGAAGGAGTCTTGATGTGTAGCCCAAGCTGGCCTGGAACTCATGTTGATCCTCCTGCCTCAGCCTCCTAAGTGCTGAGATTACAATTGTGGGCCACCACACCTGGTTTATAATTTATATTTAGTGTACAAGGTAATGGGTTTCATTATGGCATTTCCATACCTGCATATCATTGTACGTTGTTCATGTTCTGTCCCTTTTAATAGCACTGAGGACTGAGCCCAGGGCCTGGGACACACTCAGCAAGTGTTGTATACCACTGGGCTACACTCCCAGACTTTTATATTTTTATTGATTACAGTCTAGAGTTAATAATTTTGTGGGGTTTTTTTCTTAGATGATAAATAAACACTTGATGATTGTCTCTATGTTTATTGGTGGAGCCTCATGATTTTAGAAAGAATTGAGATAGGAACAATATCAACATTTTAAATAGCACTAGACTTATATAGAATTTTTATACATTCTGTATTTATACTGAAAGAAAAATTTTATGTATTATCTCAATGAGTGCTGAACAGAACACTAGGCACCAGTTATTAATCCCAAGGGAGCCTTGGTTACCAGTCCAGGGGAAGCCTCCTGCTACATGGAAGATAACAAAGAGCATCACTATACCACTTACCAGAAATGGAAGTCCAGATGTTCCTCCTCTTTGCACCTCTCTACCAGAGTCCCTAGATGGAGCAGCACTTTACACTGATAAAATATCCTTAGATCAGCTTCAGTAGAGGGCATTGGGACCCCAGGACCACCAGCAGGTTGCCCCTGGCAGCTAGCTCAAAGCAATTAACTACATGCATCCCTTCAAGGTGTAACAAGAGAAGAACCCTAAGCCCTCCCCTTGGAGGACAGATATAGATATAGCAGTGGGGCTCACCAGGTGTGCTGTGACACACAATTCTCAGCTAAACAAAGGAGCATGCATTAAATTTGCCACAGAGGAAAGATATTCCCAGCCCAGGTGATAAGCCTAGTACAGGCTGTGTGGGCTTCCTTATCTTTTAGTAAAGAAGTGTTAGAGGCTTAAGGTCTATTCTTAAGCACACCTGAAACTGCCTTTCCCAACGATCATTAGTCTACACCATAAATAAGGAAATTGAATGGTTGAGAAATAATGTGATTTTGTCAAGGAGGAATAGGTCTTAAGTGTCTTAGCCTGATTTTGCACTCTGTGTCTCAGCTTCAAAAGCTGCATGGTTTATTATTGTTGTTATTATTATTATTACTATTAAGTATTTTGTTTGTGCATATTATTGGGGTACAGGGTGATAATTCATTTCATGTAATTATCAAATCAGTATTGTTGATGCTTCCATCTTCTTAAACATTCTACCAGAAAAAGTCTTTTGATTAATATGTAGAGATAAGTATACATATTTATGAGCTATAATTTTTATTTTTACTTTTATTTTTTGCAGTATTGGGGGTTGAACCCAGGGCCTTGCACTTGCATGCTTTGCAAGTGTTGGACCACTGAGCTGGACCCCCAGCCCATTTTTTTTTTTTACATTTTGAGACAGGGTCTTGCTAAATTATGTAGATTGCCTCTGGTCTCGAACTTGCGATTCTCCTGCCTCTGCCTCCTGAGTCACTGGGATTATAGGAGTGTGCCACTGCACCCAGCAATATGATTGTTTTTAAACTGCATACAATATAGTGTGAGATTCACTATGGGATTTTCATCTGTGTTTTGCACTTTTTCCCTTTCTGTCTCTTTACTCCCAGCTATGTGTTTTCAATTGTAACCTGGGATGTACTGTAGGCTCTATCAATTGGTGTTTCATATGTAGTGTTTATTTATTCTATTGTTGTTGTTGTTGTTTGTGATACTTGGGGGTTGAACCAAGGGTTTCACACGTACTTTGCAAGTGCTCTACCACAGGGCTGCCCTCCAAGCTCAATTTTTTTTTTAATCAGTCTTGCTAAATTACACAGGTTGCTTCTGGCCTCTAACTGGAGATCCTCCTGCCTCTGCCTCCCAAATTGCTGGGATTACAGGTATATGCCACCACATCTGGCTACTCTTAATATTCATTATTAAAATTCTAATATGATAATACATGTAATGTTCTTGTACTTTTTCTAGCGCCATAATTTCCTTATCTTTTTGACTTATTTATTTTTGATGCAGAAATTAAACCCAGGATTTCTACAGGCAGGTTTCTACCACTGAGCTACACCCCTGCTCACCTCTTTCAACATTTTGAAATGTTTTAGGAAGATCCCCTTGTTTTAGAAGTTATTTTCCTGATTCTTTTTTTTTTTTTTTTTTTTTTTTGTGGTACTCGGGGCTGAACCCAGGGACTCACACATGCTTTGCAAGCACTCTACCACTGAGCTGCACCCTCAGATCATTTTAAATTTTTTTTTTTTCAGTACTGGGGGTTGAACCCAAGCCCTCTGCGCTTGCATGCTCTGCAAGTTTGGACCACTGAGCTGTACCTCCAGCCCATTTTTTTACTTTTTGTGACAGGGTCTTGCTAAGTTACGCAGACTGCCTCTGGTCTTGAACTTGCGATCCTCCTGCCTCCGCCTCCCAAGCCGCTGGGATTACTGTCGTGTGCTACTGCACCCAGCTCCATCTTTAATTTTTTATCTTGATTCAGGGTCTTACTAAATTACACAATCTGCCACTGGCCTCAAACTTGTGATCTTCCTGCCTCTGCCTCCCAAAGCGCTGGGATTACAGGTGTGCGCCAGGACACCTAGATGATTTAGTAATTTTGATGTGTGTATAATATGTGGATGATGTTGTGAAACATTTTACATGATACCATATGATATCAATTCGCATGTATAAATGGAGCTCTGGAAGGATAAATGAAAAAATACTTCCTTTATTCTATGGTGTAGAACTAGATGTGAGGATGCAAAGGAATCTCTAAATTGTTCTGTTTTTACCCTTTTATGGATATGAAGTTTTTATAGTGCATGTTCATTGATTTTATGTAAGAAGAAAATCAATAAAGGAATTACCAACCTCTGCAGAAGTGAATCAGATTTAACGATTGTGTAACTTGTCAGTGCATCTCTGAACAGCTTCTGTTTTATGCTCTTGTTATTGTTAGGTGCCATCAAGTCCTGCCCATCAAGTCCTGCCCGATTCATAGCGACCCTCATTGGGTTTTCAGTAGCTAATTGTTTCTGGATTGTCTAGGGAGTGGATTGCCACATCCTTCTTCCATTTTTTCAGTGCTGGGAATTGAACCTGGGACCTCAGAGACTGCAGAGCAGCACTCTACCAACTGAGCTAAAACCAGCCCGATTTATACCCTACAAACCTGATAATGCTCCTGAAAGAGTGTTTTTGTTTTTTGTTTGTTTGCTTTCTTTTTTAAATTTTTATCATTATTACTATTTATCTTGAGACAGGGTCTTACTAAGTTAGCTGACCTTAAACTTGCTATCCTCCTGCCGCCACCTCTCAGTCACTGAGATTCTAGGTGTCTGTCACCACACCTGGCTGTTTTTTTATTTATTTTTTGTTGTTCATTTAATTTTGTTTTGTTTTGACTTTTTAAAATAAGAGTGTGTCTTGCAGAGCATGCAGGCGCGAGGCCTTGGGTTCAACCCCCTGTACCGCAAAAAAAAAAAAAAAGAGTGTGTGTGTATATGTATATATGTATATGTATATATACTTTTTAAAATAAAAGATGCTTTTTCCCCCTCCCTTTATAGGTAAATGATGGTGGGGTGCAGAGTAATATCAAATCAGTATTGTTGATGTTTTGCATTATGCAACTATCACATCACTTTTGGTTACACTTTTATCAACTTACAAGATTTATGGAAACTTTTGACTAATATGTAGTAAAATTCAAATGCATATTTGGGTTACGTCCCCCTATTTTTCCAATATATAGAGTATATTAATTATACAGAATAATCAGTTTCATTAGCCATTTCCATACATGCATATAACATGCTTTGATACTACCCACACCCATTGTCTTCCCTTACACTCCCCTCCCCACTTCCCTTGATCCTCTCTGGAAGGGTGATTTTTTTGAGACGGGATCTCACTATGTAGCCCAGGCTGGCCTCCAACTCACAACCCTCCTGCCTTTGCCTCTTAAGCGCTGGTATTACAGTCACACCCCACCACAGGACATTTTTTCTAAAAGCCACTTTAATGGATAGGATAAGGAAAGAGGTGAAGACAGGAAGATGGTGCCAGGAAATTTGCATGGTGGTGCACACTTGTAATCCCAGGACTTGAGAGTCTGAGGTAGGAGAATTGAGAGTTCAAGGCTAGCCTGGACTACACAATGAGATCCTGTCTCAAAACAACTAAAAAACAAATGAACAAAACATAGAAAAGGTAGAGAAAATAGAACTTTCTGGTTGTCTGTATTGGTGCCTGAGGGTGAGGATAGAGTCAAGGATGAGGTCAAGGTTTCTGTTGTGTATATCATTTGGTAATTCAAAATAGTTGTAGCCAGGCAGGTGGCACACCTCTAATTCCAGCTACTGTGGAGGCTGAAGAAGGATTGCTTGAGCCTAGCAGTTCAAGGCCAACCTGGGTTGCATAGCAAAACCCTCCTTTGAGTCTAAAGCTAAACAAAACAAAACAGTGGGGCATGGTTGCTCACTCCTGTACTCCCACCATTTGCGAGGCTGAGGCTGAGGTAGGAGGACTGGGAGTTCAAATCCAATCTGACCTACAAAGTGAGTTCCAGGCCAGCCTAAGCTACATAGTGAGATGCTGTCTAAAGAAAAACCCTCAAACTTGCTGAACGTGGTAGCACACATCTGCAATCCCAGCATCTGAGAGGCTGAGTAAAGAGGATCAACACAAATTCAAGGCCCTCTTGGGCTTCATAGCAAGTTCCAGGATGGGCTGGGATAAACAGCAACACCTTGTCTCAAAAAAGAAGAAGAAGAAGGTGGAGGAGGAGGAGGAGGAGGAGGAGGAGGAGGAGGAGGAGGAGGAGAAAAGAAGAAGGAGAAGGAGAAGGAGGAGGAGGAGGAGGAGAAGAGGAAGAGGAAGAGGAAGAGGAAGAAGAAGAAGAAGAAGAAGAAGAAGAAGAAGAAGAAGAAGAAGAAGAAGAAGAAATCCTAATATGCTTGAGGAAAAAAATGTAATAAGCAATAGCTTCAAAATATGTCAGGGGCTTCTGGGCTCTGTGGTGTTCACCTATAATCCCAGCAACTCAGGCAGCTAAAACAGGAGGATTGCAAATTCAAGGCCAGAAACAGCCTGTGTAATTTAGTGAGAACCTATCTCAAAAAATGGGCTGGGGGTGTAGCTCAGTGGTGGAGTGCCTTGGGTTCAATTTCCCAGTACTGCAAATACACACATACATATGTGTGTACATGTATGTATGTATGTATGTATGTATGTATATAAAGTGTGGTTATAAAGTTATACTAATTAAGATGGCATAGCAGCCCAGCATCGTGATGCACACCTATAATCTCGGTACTCAGGAGGCTGAGGCAGAAGGATCCCAAATTGGAGATCAGCCTGGGCTACATAGTGAGATTCTGTCTCAATAACAAAACAAACAAACAAAAAAGTCCCTTAAAAAAGCAGTTTCTGTTAATACTAGGAAACATTCTTACATTCTTAGGATCTCTCCTGTCTTCCAGATATATGCTTCCTTGCCTCACTTAGAAGCAGCTCAATTTCCTTGGTAATCAGGATCAGTCCCCGAGTTAGTATAGCAATTCCCTTCTTTGGCTACTGATTTAGAGGGATGAGGAGCCCAAAGTGGTCAGGCAGCTGTCTTAACTTCCAGTTTCAATGAAATCATTGTTGTGTCTCTCAGTGGGAATGTTTCCAGTTTTCGAACTAAGCCTCTTGACCAGCAAAACATAAAAGTCGCTAGTACTGGAAGTAAAACATGTGCTAAAGGATAGGCAAGGACAGGAGCAGCTTGGGAGAGAATCTCATTGGTATTCACCCTGTCCACTTAATTATTCAAATCCTCCCATGCAGGTCACCTTTGGTGAACATTCACATGGTACACAAATGTCTTCATAGCTTTTGCCCATTCAGAGAAGTGTATTTTTTATCTCTTCTTCAGACTTCTTTTTCATCAATTTTACAATATTTTTCCTTCCAAGTCCCCAAACTTCAGCCAAACCATTGGTCACATTCCTTAATAATAGGTCAAACAGTTATCTTCCCTCAGACATCAGATCACATGTAAGTAGGATTCTTAGACACCAAAAAGGTAAGATGTAACCTTTTTCCTCCCTGTTTCTAAGTTATAGATAATTTAAATTTTTTCCATGATTGCATTCTCCTGAATTTGCTTGTATCTCTTTTCTAGTATCTTTTTTAATTTTTTATTTATTTATTTTTTGTGTGGTACTGGGGATTGAACCCAGGATCTCATGCTTGCATGCTTTCCAAGTGTCATACCACTGAGCTGCACCCCCAGCCCATTTTTTCACTTTTTGAGACAGGGTCACACTAAATTATGCAGACTGCCTCTGGTCTCGAACTTGTGATCCTAATGCCTCCACCTCCTAAATCTCTGGGATTACAGGCATGTGCCACCGCGCCTGGCTCCAATACCTCTGGTATCTCTCTTCTCTACTATTCTATTAACTGTTTTGGGGCCTCTGGCATCTGTGAGCAGCTCCAGTCTATTCAGTATCTGTTAGAGGACGAGGGGACCCACACAAGTAGCTTACAAGTGGTATCCAGTCTAAGGGTTAAGGGCTTATGGAATGTAGACATAGAAGAAGAGTAACCAGAGTGCTCCTTGGAAGAAAGAATGGCTAGACTATGTCTTACATATTTCAGACATGTAGTCAGGAGAGACCAATCCCTGGAGAAAGACATCATGTTTGGGAGAGTGGCAGGTCAGTGAAAAGAAGGAAAACCCTCCACCAGAAGGATCTTCACAGTGTCTGCAACAATGGGCTTAAATATAAATAAGATTGTGTGCCTGGCACAGAATCGGGGCGGGTTTTGATTTGCCATACATAGGGTTGCTGTGAGTCAGACTTGACTGGACCGCACCTAACAACAACAACAACAACAACAACGAATTGTGAATCACTTGACATTTAAAAATCAAGAGATTTAGCTGGGCGTGGTGGCGCAAGTCTGTAATCCCAGCGGCTTGGGAGGTGGAGACAGGAGGATCTCGCAAGTTCGAGACTAGAGGAAGTCTATGTAATTTAGTGAGACCCTGTCTCAGGAAGTAAGGAAAAAATAAATAAATAAAAATAAATAAAAGGGCTGGGGGTGCAGCTCAGTGGTCCAGCACTTGCAAAGCATGCAGGCGTGAGGCCCCGGGATCAACCCCCAGTACCACACACACAAAAAAATAATAATAAATAAATAAATAAAAATAAAAATCAAGAGATTTGAGGCAGGCATGGTTGGCACACACCTGTAATCCCAGTATTTGAGAGGCTAATGAAGGAAGATGGAGAATTTTAAATCAGCCTGGGGCTACATAGCAAGACTCCGTCAAAAAAAAAAAAAAAGAAAAAAAAGGAAAAAGGGAAGGAAGGAAGGAAGGAAAAGGAAAAGAAAAAAGAAGAGAAAAGAAAGAAAAGAAAAGAAAAGAAAAAAGAGAGCTTGGCTGGATGGTGCATGCCTGTAATCCCAGCAATTTGGGAGGCAGAGGCAGGAGGATGGCAAGTTTGAGACCAGAGGCAGTCTGTGTAATTAGTGAGACCTTGTCTCAAAAACAAAAAGTAAAAATGGGCTGAGGGCGCAACTCAGTGGTACAGCACTTGTAAAGCACGCAAGAGCAAGGCCCCAGTGCCGGAAAAAAAAAAAGAAGAAGGAAAAAAAAAAAGAAAGAAAGAAAGAAAGAAAGAAAGAAAGAAAGAAAAGAAAAGAGAAAGAAAAAAGAGAAAGAAATTTGAAATTAAATCATGATTTCTGGCTTCTTAAAAATAAGTGAAGCTAGTGATTATGGCCTCCTTTTCCTAAGCAGTAGAATCAGCTTGGCTGGTTGTGGCTTTTCCTTCAAATGAGACATGGAAGTCTCTAGTTTGTCTCAGTCTCCTCCACATGCTGTTGCTTCCTTGACCACCACCTCTGTCAAGCTGATGGAACTCTGACAGCTGTCTTTGTTATTAAAATATATCCTTTGCCCTTATATGAAACAGTGATTTTATTTATTTTCTGTACAAAGCTGAGGTCCCCTGTTCATACTAGACAAGAGCTCTACCACCGAACTACCTCCCCAGTCCCCAAATTATTTTTCTTTATTTTCAGAAATAAGAAAATAGCTACAGTGGCTCATGTCTGTAATCTCAGTGAGTCAGAGGGCAGAGGCAGGAGAATCGCAAGTTCAAGACCAGAGGCAGCCTATGTAATTCAGCAAGACCTCATCACAAAATAAAAACAAGAAAAAAGTAAAAAAGTTAGCTGGGGGGGTGTAGCTCAGTGGTATAGCACTTGCAAACAAAAGAGAAGACAAAGAAGAAGAAGAGAAGGAAGAGGAGGAGGTGGGGGAGGAGGAAAAAATTTATTCTGACACAAATAAGGGTGACCATGGCCCAGGAACACAGACACGTTTCCTGAATTACTATGTGCATCAGTGTCTCTCAAATCTTTTCAGGACCTGGGGATGTAGCTCAGAGGTAGACGGCTTTCTGGTCCTCATGAGAGGACCTGGGTTCAGTCCCCAGATCCCCAGTATTATATTAAAAAAATTTTTCAAGAAAAAATATAGTATCTGGCTATATCTCAGATACATTCTCTCTATATATCCCAGACTGGCCTTGAACTTGAGATCCTACTGCTTCAGCCTCCTAAATACAAATGCTTCCTTAAATTTGAATTTCTTTTTACTTTTTATTTATTTGTTTATTTATTTATTTATTGTTGTTGTTGTTGTTGTTGTTGTTAGAAATGAGGCTTCATCATGTTGTCCAAGCTGGCCTTGAATTCCTGGGCTCCAGTGATCCCCTAAGGCTCGCAAGTAACTAGGACCATAGGCATAAATGCATTTGGCTTGAATTACCTTTTTGATTTCATGTTACATATCCTAGCTTTGAATTCTTTGTATTACATGATTAAACTTCTGACTTACTCCACCAGGCAGGAAACTCTTGCTTCTCTTCTCTAACCCGTTAAAATAACTAGAATACTCCAGTGTCCTGAAATATTCTAAGTATAATATTTGTATTTGCAGGGCTGATGATTGAATCTAGGGTCTCATGCATGTTAGGTGAGCACTCCACTTTTGAGCTACATCCCCAGCCTCTAAGTATTGTATAAAATGTAGATGCAATGTTATTAGAGTCAACAGCTTAATTTTATCCTATATCAGCTAATTAGAGCAACAACTAATGTGGAGATCAAAGAATTAGCACCAGTGCTGGAAGTTTCCTTTCCTCTCCCCACCACCACTACCAACAGCATCATTACCTCCTCTTACCCAACTGCAAAGAACCACACTCTAAGTTCTTCCTCTTTCTCTAATACCTACAGAGAAATTGTTGTTGCGTTGTTAGGTGCCATCAAGTCGGTATCCAACTCATAGCCACCCTCATAGGGTTTTCAATGGCTGACTGTTTCAGGATTGCCTTAGGAGTGGATTGCCAGGTCCTTCTCCCATTTTTGCAGTGCTGGGAATTGAACTCGGGACCTCAGAGAGTGCAGCGCAGCACTCTACCAACTGAGCTAAATCCCAGCCACAGAGAAATTAAGAAGGCTATATTTTTTTTATTAGAAATTTTTAATGTACATCATAATGTGATTCATTTTGACATGCTTTTCGTTGTGACAATATTCATATATGCAATTTGATAAGCATTATTCACATAGGTTACCCCTTACCCTCCTTTATGTTTCCCCCCTCCCCCCCTTCCCATCTAAGTTTCCCATCCAAGTAAGAAGGCGATTTTTTCAGCAGGGGCTGGGATTTAGCTCAGTTGGTAGAACACTGCTCTGTAGTCTCTGAGGTTTGATTCCCAGCACCGCAAAATGACTATGAGTCAGAGACGGCTCAATGACACCTAACAACAACAACAGCAATTCTTTTCAGGGTAATACCATACGTTCCAGAAAATTTTATACTTGTTAAACTTTGGTAGGTGTTTCTTGGTTTTCCTCCTATTCCTTAAGGTGACCTAACAGGAGTGATAAAGAAATCCCTTTTCACCTTGGGTCAAAGAGTTCCTGAGGGTAGGGAGGAAGGAGAGAATGATACAGGCTCTGAAACAATAGCGTTGCTCAGGTCCAGAGCTATTTTTTGGCAATTGGGTTGAATGATTTACTCTTCTCAACTCTTTACTAGGACAGCTTAGAATTTTGACAAGGTAAAAGTAACTACCCATTCTTTGAATGTTAAAGAGCTGACAAGTCTAAAACTGAACCAAGTCAAGAACTTGGTTTGGTCTTTTCTTTCTTTATTTTTGTTTTTTCCTTTTCTTTTTCTTTCTTTCTTTCTTTCTTTCTTTCTTTCTTTTTTCTTTTCTTTTCTTTTCTTTTTTCTTTTTCTTTTTTTTTTCCAGTACTAGGGGTACTGATCCAGGGCCTCGCACATACTGTGCAAGCGCTCTAAGTGAGCTGCACTCTGAGCTTCGTTTTTATTTTTTATCATGAGACAGGGTTTCGCTAAATTACACAAACTGCCTCTGGTCTTGAACTTGGGATTTTCCTGCCTCAGTCCCCTGAGTTGCTGGGATTACAGGCGTGCACCACCACACCCAGCCACCACCACCTTCTTCCCCTTCTTCTTTTGAAGAGTCTTTGCAATTCAACAATTTTATGAATATCTATGTTTGAGCCCCTGGAGCTAATTCATTAATTAAATAAATATCTACTGAGATTTTTTTTCCCCCTACTGCCAAGCACTGTATTCTAGAGGATGCTTCTCAAGTTTTAGAGATACAAGAATCAGATGTTCTTAAAAGACAGATTTCTAGGCCCCCTCTAAGAGATTCTGGTTCAGTCCGCTTAGGGTAACACCCAGCTCCTGAATTTGCATTTCTAATAAGCTCTGGGTGTTGCTAATGTTGCTGGACTTTGGGGTTATACTTTGTGTAGCACTAGGTTGCATTAGGTTATGTTAACAGACCCTCAAAGCATTATTTAGTTGGGTATGGTGGCTCAAGCCTGTAAACCCAGCACTCAAGAGAGAAGAGAGAGAGAGAGAGAGAGAGAGAGAGGAAAGGAAAGAAAGAAAAAGATTTGGGGCAAAACAAGTGGAAAGATAGAATTTTCATCCACTAAGATGGGAAAGGGTTGGGATTTGGCTCAGTTGGTAGAGCGCTGCGCTACAGTCTCTGAGGTCCTGAGTTCAATTCCCAGCACCGCAAAAAATGGGAGAAGGGCCTGGCAATCCACTCCCAAGGCAATCCTAAAACAGTCATTGAAAACCCTATGAGGGTCGCTGTGAGTCGGATACCAACTCGATGGCACCTAACAACAACAACAACAACAAGATGGAAAAGACAATAAAAGGAATCTGTCTATGAAGGAATTTAAAATGTTTCCTTCTGGCTGGACACTGTGGCAAATGCTTATTTCAACAGAGGCAGTTTGCACAATTTAGCGAGACCCAGTCTCAAAATAAAAAATAAAAAAGGGACTACAGCCCAGTGGTGAAGTGTTTGCCTAGTATGTGCCAGCCACTGAGTTCAATCCTGGCACTATTAAAAAAAAAAAAATGTAAATGAAGAGTTTGGTTTTGGAAATACAAATTTTGTGATGAAATGCAAGTGGCAATATTAAGTAGAGGTGGGGATATGACATGAGTTTGGGGACTAGATCTGAAGTTAAGATACACATGTGAGAGTTGAAGCATGTAGACGATATTTAAAGTCATAAGGCAGGAGAAGATCACCAAAGTAGTGAGTGTAGACAGAAAAGGTTTGGGAACTAAGCTTTGGTAACACTCCAAGTTTTAGATTATACTTGGGAAAAGGAAGAACTAGAAAGGCATCTAGGAGAACCATTGGGATAGCAGGAGGAATACCAGGAGAAAATAAATAAGGAAAGATTTAATTCAAAGCTCACAGTGTTTTTACTACCCTTGGTCATTTCTTTACTCTCAGGTCTCTGGACCCTAATTTTCAACTATCTATTTAACACCTCTAATCTATATTTAAGGGGCTGGGATTTAGCTCAGTTGGTAGAGTGCCACTCTGCAGTCTCCAAGGTCCCGAGTTCGATTCCCAGCACCTCAAAAATGGGAGAAGGACATAGCAACCCACTTCCAAGGCAATCCTGAAACAATCTGCCATTGAAAACCCTATGAGGGTCACTATGAGTCGGACACGACTCGATGGCACCTAACAACAACAACAATCTATATGTATTTATTAAAATCACAATGACTGTAGGAGTGTGGCAGCACATGCCTGTAATCCCAGCACTCTAGAGACAGAAGCAGGTGGATCACAAGTTCGAGGACAGCCTGGGCTACATAGTGAGACCCTGTCTCAAGAAATGGCAATTAGCCATATGTGGTGGCACATGCCTGTAATCCCAGCGACTCAGGAGGCAGAGGCAGGAGGATGGCAAGTTCGAGACCAGAAGCAATCTGCATAATTTAGCAAGGCCTTGCGAGGCCCTGGGTTCAACCCCCAGTACCACAAAAAAAAAAAAAAAAAAAAAAAAAAAAAAAAAAAAAAAAAAAAAAAAAAAAAAAAGAAAGAAAGAAAGAAAGAAAGGGCAATTAACTAATTAACTAAGTAATCACACATCATTAATTAATTAAATAAAGTTGCAGTGATCAAACATATACATATACATGTATCAAGCACTAGGCTAGATGTTAATTAGTTGTTAGGTGCCATCAAGGTTGTCTGACTCATAGCAACCCTATGTACAACAGAACAAAACACTTCCTGACACTGTGCCACGCTGGGCGCTATGTCAGTGCTTCTCTGCTACTCATAGAGTTTTCTACAGCTGACGGTTTCAGGATTGTTCCGCAAGTGGGCTGCCTGCCGGGTCCTTCTCTGTTTTTCTGCAGTGCTGGTGATGGAACCTGGGGCCTCAGAGTGACCCTGGGGCCTCAGAGTATGAAAAGCAGCGCTCTATCAACTGAGCTGAACACTAGCCCCAGATACTAATTAAGGTGACGTCAACATCTGATGCTTAGTGGGAGCTCACTATATCTTTGTCCTATCACACCCCTCTCTGAGCTTTTTTTAAACAACAATGTTAAGACAGGTGGTTTTGTCGAATATTGTTAGCTTTCTGGACGTCCTTCCCCAGTCTCTCCATGTTTTTCTTCTCTGCTGATCCAAAGTCCTCCAGACTTCTCTTTCCCTGGCCCCACCTACTCTGGTTTATACTTTTACCATGCAACACATACTTCGTTCTTTCCCAGAACCCATCACACAACATTGCAATTGTGTTTTGGGTCTATTTTGAACTGCTCTACCAAGCTCTACCAAGTTAGCTGATTTTAACATACCCCTCCTCCACCCACACAGCTCACTACGACCACAAAGTCTCTGACAGCTTCCGAAACATTCTCCACCTTATTCAAATTGCTTCCCTTGGTAAAGAATGTAGTAAGCCTGCCTGCCTTCTAGCTACCAGCCCCCTTCTTTTTGGTCTTTCACCCCAGAGACTCTCACCCTAGGCACAAAGGGCCTGGGAAGGGAAAGGGGGAAGGGGGAAATTCACCCTTGGCTTTTATGCAAAGATCTCTTCTGCAAAGAACAAAGGTTCTTGTACCTGCCATTTAGAGGGGCTGGGACAGCCCCCATTTACCTAGCTGCTGACTGAGAGCCAGGAAGTCAAATGTTTCCCTTTTTAAAGAACTCATATACTATTTCTAATAAGGCAGTGACTATATGCTTGGAACATGATGGATCCAGTTCTGCTCACCTTCTCCGTGACACCTCTATTCTTACTTTTTCCCTCCGAGATGATGGTTTGAGAAGACAAAAGAAAGAGGACCCAGAATTATATCTCTTTGCCCTGCCACATATCTACTAGTACTACGTGGTATCTTTGCATTGTAAACAAAAAGCAGGGCAGTTTGGGAGCCAAGCCAGTGGCTCTGGATGGAGACCAAGCAGTGGAGGGCCTGGGAGGATACTGGCCTGCATAGGGAGACTCTGGCTCAAAAACCTAAAAAAATAATAGTTAAAAAAATTAAAGAGTCATTAGTGAGGAAGTATGGGAGAAGGATGTGGCAATCTATTCCCGAGGCAATCCGGAAACAATCAGCCATTGAAAACCCTATGAGGGTTGCTATGAGAGACGACTCAATGGCACTTAACAACAATGAGGAAGTGAAAAAGCAAAGTACTCAATATAACTATGAAAGTGCCACAATGAAACCCCTTATATTGTATGCTAATTAAAAATCTAAAAATAAAAAATAAAACTTCTTAAAATAATTTTTTATACTGTCTCACAACTTAGAAAAATAAATGTTGAGATTTGCTAAGAGTTTGCTTTTAGGGATGAGAGACTGAAAAAGAGAAAGAAATCTTAGGATTCTTGAACGTTAAGTTGTGAATGGGGAGGGAAATGGAAAGCTATATATGTTAAATATGTTAGTGCTGGAACTCCATTTTATTTTCTTTATTTTTATTTTTGTGCTCTTGAAGCTTCATTTTTATTTAATTCTTTTTTTTTTTTTTTTAAGTACGGGGGGGTTGAACCCAGGGCCTCACACTTGCATGCTTTGCAAGTGCTGTACCACTGAGCTGCACCACTAGTCAATTTCTCTACTTTTTGAGACAGTTCTCCCTAAATTACGCAGACTGCCTCTGGTCTCGAATTTGCCATCCTCCTGCCTCTGCCTCCTGAGTCACTGGGATTACAGGCACGGTGCTACGGCGCCCAGTCATTTTTATTTAATTCTTATAAGAGATATCTTGAAAAATTACAGCTATTGGCTGAGCGCTATGGTACACACATCTGTAATCCCAGCAATTTGGGAGGTGGAAACAGGAGGATTGCAAGTTTGAGGACAGAGGAAGTTTGTGTAATTTAGGAAGACCTTGACTCAAGGTTAAAAAAAAAAAATTAAAAAGGAGTTGAGGGTGAAGCCCAGTGGTAGAGAATTTAAAGTATGAGGGAGATGAGGCTCTGGGTTCAATGTCCCAGTACTGCCAAATACATACATATGTACATACATATGTACATACATACATACATACATAAATAAACAAACCAGAAAAAAGAAGAAAAATTAGAAGTCTTTCAAACACAGTCTTTATATTTTACTAACTGCTACATAAAACTTAATATTCTGTTTATTGCTTCACTTGGAAAGTACAACAGGGCCAAATTCTTATTATTATAGTGAAATCACACTTTTTAATGTAAGATAAGGCAAATATTTTTTTGTTCTCATATCATTTCATTTTCTTCAAGGGCTTATATTACATCTATCTATTGTTTAAAATATTAAAATCTCTTAAAATGAAATTTGCTGGGATCTATTCTAAAGATTTAGGAGTTTTGATAAATATATTCCCATACCCTAAAAACTGGTGAAGTAGGGAAGGAGGTGGTGTTGAAGGACATGACAACGTTGTCAGGCCTGAGAAGGAAAAACTAAAGAGCCAGAGCGGGAAAAGGCTGCACAAGGTTTCTCTTTACCTCTCTTCTTCCAGTTGGATTGATTTAAGAGGTCAACTAATCATATTATTTTATAACTAGTAATGTCCCACATGAAATAAGAAGCTGCTGTTGGGCTCACTGCCTGTAATCCCAGTGACTCAGAAGGCAGAGGCAGGAGGGTCATAAATTCAGGACCACAGGCAGCCTGCATAATTTAGCAAGACCCTGACTCAAAATAAAAAATAATGAAAAATGGTGTGGAAGTGCAGGTCAATGGTAGAGCACTTGCAAAGTATGTGCAAGGCCCTAGTTTCAGCCCTCCAGTACTTCTTAGGAAAAAAAAAAAAAGGGGGGGGAAAAAAAAGAAAGAAGAAACTACTACTTTTAATTTTATCATGTTGTTCACTGGATTAAAATGAAAATCACACACAAAAACATAATTTCAAACTTGATGGCTTACAGTGTGGAATCCTGATGGGATTTCAATTAATAGCCACCATTAGTGGTAAATATAAAATTTAGCATTTTATCTCCTTTAATTTCTATAGTAGCACAGGACAGGTACTTTTTTTTGTCCCTTTTTTGTGGATAAAGAAACTGAGTCTGAGCCAAAATTTTGTCCAGTAACTTATACATAAAAACTAATTTAAAATCTTCCTATAGTAATGGTAGAGACAAAATTACTGGCCTAACAGAGTACCAAAGTATCTCAAGTCAGCAGCCACAGGTCCTTTCCTCTGGCTTTTGTGAAAAACCAGTCTCAATAAACTTTCCTGTCTTTCTAAAAGCTACAGAAACGCAAGGAACCAAGGTGGGAGATGGAAACCAGTACCATGTTTAACATCAACTGACTCCTTAGCTACATGAGGTAAATATTTTATTATGAATGTAAGGTAGATGTCAGAGGAAATTGGAGCCAGTGGGAATTTCTAGGAATTGAAGGTTCATCCTTCATTTAAAGGTGAGAACACGGTGAACCTACAAATACTTAATTGTTAGGTTTATTTTATCTTCAGATTCTGTGGCCCCAGAATTCTGGTTCTCCACCCAGTCTAGGTAACTGCGCAACTTCTTTTGCATTACAATGGCCTTGGTGAGGCTGGCAGACAGGATTAACTGAGAAATTCACAAGGGTGTAGGGCGGGAGGCGTGGGCTGCCAGGAGGGGGTGGGCCTAAGGGCAGTGGAACCTATGTTATAAATCTGGAGACTCTCAAGTTCTAACTTTTGGCTTGATTGGTTTGGGTTACTTCTTAGTGAAGAGGGGACTGAGTTCTCCAGGCATCCTGATATACTCACACTCCGAGATGTTCGTTATTATTATTTTTTTTCCTAAGATTTTTCACATAGACACTTAAGTCTTAAAGCTTTAGCCTTTTTTTTGTAATCTTTGGCCTTTTTTCCTCTCTCTGAGTAGCATGAGTTTGGATCCAGCTTGCTCCCAAAGTTTGCCTTGTTCCGAAGCCTCTGATTCTAGAAACTGCTCACCAATTCCTGTGATTTATGGGCCTGAAGAAAACTATCCATCCTTACAAATGTCTTCCGCTGAGATGCCCCACGCAGAGACAGGTAAGAAAAATTTTAATCCTTGAAAAGCTGAGTTATTTAGGGGAAAGAGAGAAGGAAGAAAAAATGGTTAAGGTTTCATCGCCCTCTTGGGAAATTATGGCCCATTAACCTGAACAGGTGTCATTATCAATTCTTTGGATACCCCTCTTTAAATTGAAACCTAGTGTGCCGGGTCTCAGAACTTTTCAGCAGAAATGTGGGGCACAAAATCAGGCAGTTTGTGTAATGTGTATTTGAGACCCTAAATGCTTTAGGCACTGGAAACAAAAATGTGTTATAGTGGTTAAATGAGAAGATGCACACACCCTAACATAGTGCTGGGCCCCCAGTTCACATAGCCGAAAGACTTAACGTCCCAGTTTGGGGTGCGCATCACGTTTTTGGAGAGATTATACAATTAGTGTACAATTTATACAAATGGACCCTTTCTATTACAACAGCCATTGGTTCTTCTCTTAGTCTTTGGATAGGACAGTCTTACTTAGCAGCTTGAAGTTCGCACCTCCTTATGTTAACCTACTAAGTCCCAAGCAAGTGTTGATCCAATTTTGTGGTAATAATTCCAGAAAGTTTAAATCTGCTGGCAGTCAAACAGAAAGTGGCTAGAAGTCGGATTTGCAACTCACTTTGGCTTCACAACTTGTACTTAGTAAATAACACTGATAGTGTGAAATAGCTTTAAGGTTTTTTGTTTTTGTTTTTGTTTTTTTGTTTTTTTTTGTACTGGAGGATGAACCCAGGGTCTCATGCCTGCATGCTTTTGCAAGTGCTGTACCACCACTGAGCTGCACCCCCGGCCCCCCCTTTTTTTTTTAATTTTGTGAGACAGGGTCTTGCTAAATTATGCAGACTTCTTCTGGTCTCGAACTTGTGATCCTCCTGCCCCTGCCTCCCGAGCCGCTGGGATTACAGGCATGCAACACTGCGCCCGGCCCCTTTTTAATTTTTATTTTGAGGTGGAGTCTTGTTAAATTGTGGGAGCTTCCTCTGACTCCAGTTGATTTTCCTGCCTGATCCTCCCAAGTCTCCGGGAATGCAGATGTTCACTGCAGTGCCCAGCTAGAGAAGTTTCTTATCCTAAGAAAAACCAAAAAAACTAATTAATTAAAGTCAGTATGTGCTGGATTGCTGCATGACACCCAGGTCTTCCTGCCAGGCATTTGTAGTCTACTACCTCATTTTAATGGATGAAGAAATAAATCTGGGGATGAGATCACAGCGCTAGTCTGTGACAATGTGACAGCCCAGACTGACAAAAGAAAGCCTATCAAAATTCACAATACCTTCACGTCCTAGCATTTAGAACTACTGGAGTGTTTGCTGGTGTCATAGGATCCTCCGAACCTAATTATGTAATTTAAAAAGGTATGCAGTGCTGGTCATAAACAGGAAGTTATTTATGGAGTATAAAATGGGAGGAGGTGTAGCTGAGAGGTAGAGGCAGAGTGCTTGCAAAGACCCCTGGGTTCATCTACAGTATCACCAAAAATAAAATATGTATGAGATGCTTGTGATATTTCTTGGATTGTTATTGTACAGAGGTTGGCAACATGTTCGCGCGGTTGGTTATGGAAAAAAGGAGAGAATTAAAGTGTTATGGCCTAGGTTTAGTGTTGTGAGGATTATAAAAGTGCTTTGAAGACAAACTTAATATTTAAGTATTTGAAAGAAAGAAGGTGAAAAGTGTCATATTTGTTCCCGCCAGCCTCTCCTCTTCCATCCTCCATGGACCCGCTTACTCAGGACAGCCCTGATTCCTCTACCAGCCCCAAAGTAAAACTACATGGGCCTGGTTCTGTTGAGGACACAGCAAAGAAGGAAGATAATAAAGTGCAGGTGAAGAAGCAGAAGATGCGAACAGTGTTCTCTCAGACCCAGCTGTGTGTACTCAATGATAGGTTTCAGAAACAGAAATACCTCAGCCTCCAACAGATGCAAGAACTTTCCTGCCTTCTGAACCTTAGCTACAAACAGGTAGGGGGCTGTGTCATTGTTGCAATAACATAGACAAAATGATGCTGATTTGCAAGTGACCAGGGCTAACATCTCTGTGGATGCACCTCTATGTACTGTAGGTCTGTGTAACTCTGCAAATAACTTACTATTTATTTATTCATTCATTCATTCATTCACTTATTTTTGCACTGCTGGAAATCGAATTCAGGGCCTTGTTCATGCTGGGCAAGTGTTCTACCATTGAGCTACCCACTGGGGCAAATGATTTAAAGAAGAAAATGGGATCTTTTTGTAACTTGTTTATCGTCTCTTTCATTATATATTCTGTTGTGTGAATAGGTCATTTCTTCAACCACTTTCCCCTGTTGAACAGACCGAGGTTGTGAAAATGTTGCAAATTTTTCTTTTCTTCTTTTCTTCTTTTGTTTTGTTTTGTTTTCTCTTTTTCTCCCTTTTGAGACAGGGTCTCACTGTGTATCCCAGGCTGGCCTTCAACTCAATATGTTCCTGCCTCTCCTCCCAGTTACTAGGATTGCAGGTGTTTACCACTTCCTCCACACTCCAATTTTTCCTAAATTATTGGCAGGGGCAGCTATGTAGTTCCAGGGACCTTCCAGGTTAGGAGAGCCCCTAACCATCCCGGGTTAAAATGAAACCTGCACCTTTTGTTTTCATTGTGTACATCCACTTACTAAGGTCATTCTGTTTTCATATATTCATTAGCTATGTTCTTTCATCAATTTTCTTTTCCTCCACCTTTTATTTTTAATCCAAATGTTTATTTATTAAATATGGATTTGTTTTTTATGGTGTAGTATTGAAATGCAGAGATACTGAATCAAATATTTTATGGTTTTCTCTGGTGTCAAATATAAATGTGCTTATATGGGAGGGGTTGTTAATGAAAAAGATTACCTCTAATGGCATTGGCAACCCCATGAGAAGCCATGCATGGGTAAACCCTATGAGAAGGCAGATCAGTAGATACTCAAGTATAGTATGCTTTAAATGTAAATGGCTAGTTTTATTAAAACCCAGCCAACTTGCCCACTGTGGTTGTCGTTAGGTGCTGTCGAGTCGTGTCTGACTCATAGCGACCCTCATAGTGTTTTCAATGGCAGATTGTTTAGAGATTGCCTTGGGAATGGGTTGCCAGGGCCTCCCATTTTTGTGGTACAGGGAATTGAACTCAAGACCTCAGAGACTGCAGAGCAGCCCTCTACCAACTGAGCTAAATCCTAGCCTGCCCACTGTGGTACCTGCCTATAATCCCAGCAATTTGGGAGGCAGAGTCAGTAGGATCTCAAATGTAAGACCAGGAAGCTTGTATAATTTAGCGAAACCCTGTGTGAAGATAAAAAAAAAAAAAAGGGACTGGGGGTGCAACTCAGTGGTAGAGAACTTGCAAAGTATGTGTGAGGCCTCAGGTTCAGCCTCTCATTACTGCAATAAATAAATAAACAGCCACTGATTTGAAGTGCTTGGAAAATCATTCATAAAGCATTCAAAATTTAAGGAAGGATTCTAAGAAACTGAAATTTGCTTCCTTAGCTTTGGATAGTCGTAGGTGTTGGTAGAGAAGGTTAACAATATTCTTTTACTCAAAGCACATCTGCATTACTTGTGTTTTATAACTCATCACTTTTTCCTGCAGGTCAAGACCTGGTTCCAAAACCAGAGAATGAAATGTAAGAGATGGCAGAAAGGCAACTGGCCAAAGAATAGCAGCAGTGTGACTCAGGTAACAGGAAACTTTCCTGGGTCTTTTCTTTTTGATGATCTTTGAGTTTTATTTCTCTCTAAAGCAAACAACTTCAACCACAGTTCTGGGTTTCCTTGTACCCTATGATGAAATCTGCTATTCTTTTTCAGAAGGGCTCAGTACCCGTCGACTATCCAGGCCTCCATTCTAACTATCTCCAGGGGTCTCTGGTGAACAGTGCTGGAAGCCTTCCAATGTGGAGCAACCAGACCTGGAACGGCCCAACTTGGAGCAATCAGACCTGGAACACTCCGACCTGGTACACCCAAGGCTGGAACAATCAGGCCTGGAATAATCCATTCCATAATTTTGGAGAGGAATCTCTACAGCCCTATATGCAGTTCCAGCAAAATTTTTCTGTCAGTGATTTGGAGGCAACCTTGGAAGCCATTGGGGAAAGCTATAAGTATTTTAGTACCCCACAAGCCTTGGATTTATTCCTAAATCACTCTGTGAATATGCAGCCTGATGATGTGTGACAAGTACATTATTCAATTTCAGTTGGGGCAGTAATAGCTGCATTTCTTCCTTCCATATAGGAGTTTTGTTTTGTTTTGCTGCAGAGTTGTGTGTCTCTTCTTTATATCCTGAATCTCATTTTATCTGTTGGGTCAGTATTTGGGGTATGGGGTACAACTGGTGTCTTATCAAGGAGATTTCAGTAACTTTACTTGCTACAGGCAAGATGTCTCTGGCTGTAGATGGTAGCTCTAATAGGGGTATAGGTAACTTTAGGATATAAAATCCAACCTCAAGTGTAGGAAGGAAAAAAGTCAAAGCTGTGTGATGAAGGATTGTTCTTATATTTAGTGATTGGGATGCTTTTCTTATAAAAGAAAAAAAAAGTCAATTATTCAGGGAAAGGGGTAAGCTATAATGTCCTTTGATTTCCCATACTCCTTTGGCCTCTGTGTTTCACTATGATCACTACTTTGTTCATTAATATTCGTAGAAAGATGTTTTATACTTGACTGTATCGTGATAATTCAGTACCAGTTTGGTTAGTTATAAGTACAAATGAATAAAGCATTGTTTTTACCTTTAGTGATCTCTTTGATCTAGTGTTTCAATGAGTGAATTTAAGCTAAATATTAGTCTTAATGACTTTTCTTTTGTTTTGTTTTGTTTTGGAGACAGGTCTGGTTAGGTTTCCTAGACTGGTCTTGAACTCTTGAGCTCCATAACAGGTTAGTCTTGAGTAGATAAAAGGAACCATTTTTATTGACCTGATGAAATAGGAGTGATCTGGAAACACATTTGCAGGGAAGTAGCACCTCTATGAACTGCATGGAAAAAGCCTGCAGAAGAGCCTCATGCATTTTGGGGTTTTTGTTTGTTTGTTTGTTTTTGTGACCCAGGACCCACCTGCATGCTAGGCCAGGCTACCACTGAGTTAGACCCAAGTCCCTGGGGCTATGTTAAGTGTGATCGCAGCATTTTTGAGAGAAGCTGGGGAAGGATATGAGACTTATAAGAAATCAGATTTAGGATTAAAAGGAAGCAACAAGAACTGGGAAAGATTTAGAGTTTCAGAAGGGACAAGAAGTATGCTAATCATGGGTGATACATACTTGCTGTGTATTGTCTGAGAAGGTTCACTTTGGTTGTGGAAGAGGAAGCAAAAAATTATTTAAGTCATGACACATTAATAAATTTAGGTAAGCACAGTAGAGCCCAGAACACAAGAAGAGATGGAAGAAACAAAAGGCACTTTGATAACTGCTAGTCTAACACTAAACTCAGGCTGGGATTTAGCTCAGTTGGTAGAGCGCCGCTCTGCAGTCTGAGGTCCAGAGTTCAATTCCCAGCACTGCAAAAATGGGAGAAGGACGTGGAAATACACTCCCAAGGCAATCCCGAAACAATCAGCCCTTGAAAACCCTATAAGGGTCACTATGAGTGGGGCACGACTCGACAGCACCTAACAACAACACTAAACTTCCTTACATACAAGATGGACTCATAACTTACGTTGGTCTCCCGTTGGTGACACCCATTCCAGCTCTGCATGCTGTCCATGTACTGTGGGAAGGTTCCATAGTTGCTCATTAGTTTAGGAGAGCTATTTTTCTGAATAGTAGGATTCTTCTGGCCTTTGGGGTGTCACAGGCAGAGCACAGTCTCTGAGTTCAGACTTCATTTCTTCAGCAAAGCTCAGGGTTTCAGTCCTTAGTTCTCATGACCATTATCACATGACCATCAGTGGGTCAGTATGTCAAAGATGGGTCACGTGAACATAGACACCCTTCCCTCCTATCCTTGTCATTGTTAGGTGCCGTCCACTTGGGTCTGACTTACAGCGACCCTATGCACCAGAGACAAACACTCCCAATGCTATTCCATGCCCACCACTATGTCAGTGCTTCTCTGTTATTCATAGGGTTTTCAATGGCTGATTGTTTTTTGGGAATGAGTTCCCAGGTTTGGCTCCCAAGCCTACAGTATCTGGTGTTCCCTGGCAGTCTCCCATCCAAGTACTAACAGGCCCAGCCCTTCTTCCAAGGTCTGATGGGATCCAACTCCACAGTGGTACTGAAGCAGGTAGGACGCTATACTTCATGCCTTATGGACTTAATGTTGTTGTTGTTAGGTGCCATTGAGTCGGTATCCAACTCATAGCGACCCCTCTGTGCAACAGGGGAAACACTATTGTCAGTGTTTCTCTGCTGTTCATAGGGTTTTCAACGGCATATTGATTTTTGGGAGGGGGTTGCCAGGTCCTTCTCCCAAGCCTACAGCTTCTGGTGTTCCCAGGTGGTCTCCCATCCAGGTACTAACCAGGCCTGACCCTGCTTAGCTTCCGAGATCTGATGGGATCGGATGCCACAGGGCTACAGCTGCAGGCTATGGACTTAATAGGATTCGTATTTTAGGGGTTTAGTAGGATTCTAGCATTTTTGTGTGTGTGTATGTGGTGCTGGGAATGAAATCCAGGGCCTCGAGCATGCTAGGTAATTGTTTGACCACTGAACTACGCTCTTGGCTCTGGGTCTAACATCTTTTTTTGGATTTGGGGTGGGATTGAGACAAGGTCTCACTCTGTAGCCCAGGCTGGCTGGAACCTGCTGTGTAGACCAGCCTGGCTTGTCTTTGTGTCCTGAATACTAGGATTATAGGCGTGCCTCACCACACCTGGCTGAGTCTAACATCTTGATGTGTGTGGGCTTTCATGGTTTTTGGTTACTTTCTCATTAGATATTATACTTGGAGGTGATGGTATCATTGCTTAACCATCAACCACCCAGGAAAGGGGATAGTTTGAGAAGCACCTCCAGCTGCCGCTTTTCTGTGAGGTTCACTTCAACCTCACACCAAGGGACCTATTCAAATGCCTGTATTTTGGTATCCCTAGTCAAACTAACTTCCTGTGTCAGAAGCTTTTGTCTGCCCCAATTGGCTTCTTTATTTAACAAATTCTCTTTATCTTCTGCTTGGCCAAAGCCCACTGGCCCCAAGACATGCACTATTTACCAAGGGCCCTCCCTCCCCCACTTCCCTGCCTGTCTGGCAGCTGTCTACCTTTTCTTTGGAGTTTGCAGCCATGGCCTGTTTTTTCCTGTAGACACCAGGTTTTCTGAATAGTAGGATTATTCAAAGCAGAATTAACTTTGTCCTTTACCAGGAGAAAGATACTTGAGGTTACTGAGCAAGGCCTGAACTTCTGCTTCTGAGCTTTTGAATTCAGATTGTGAAATTCAGAAGACCCAGGCATATTCAATCCAGTGTGATCTTCAAGTTCACGATGAAATGGAAATAACAGCTGAAAAATCAAGAACAATTGAAAATTTTAAATATAATAACTAAAATATAATATTGGAAGTAACATCCACTGTCCCTTAGGAGGAGAATGGAGAAAACAAGTTTTCCTAAGGGAAGTGGGATGTTAAAAGACTGAGGCAGGTGTGCAAATTTGTAATAATTTCTTTTTCATCTTATCTCCTATCATATTAGTTTATAATCTTGGTGATCTTATGGCCCCAAAAAGGCTAAAAATCCTTAAGTTTGTACTTCTCATTCTTTTTGGTAAGATTTTCAAGCCTCTTGCTTACATAGAGTGAATTTTGCTTTAATATTCATTAGCTTTCTTCTCAAAAAGTGAATCTTTTACCTTAGGTATTAAGTATAAAGTTTTTGGAACATAAATACTGTGTCTTATATCTTTTTTGCTTTAGTAACTTTTTTTTGTGTGTGTGTATGTGTGTGTTACTTGGGGATTGAACCCAGGGCATCACATATACTTTGCAAGTGCTGTGCCACTGAGCTGCACCCCAGCTTTTTTTTTTTTTTTTTTTTTTGTGGTACTGGGGTTTGAACCCAGGGCCTCGCGCTTGCATGCTCTGCAAGTGCTTGACCACTGAGCTGCACCCCCAGCCCATTTTTTTTTTTTACTTTTTGGGACAGGGTCTCACTAAGTTACACAGACTGCCTCTTGTACTTGCGATCCTCCTGCCTCTGCCTCCCAAACTGCTGGGATTACAGGCGTGTGCCACTGTGCTGGGCTTTTTTCTTTTCTTTTCTTTTCTTTTTTGAGTCTTGGTCTCGCTGAATTAGGTAGAGGGCCTCTGGCCTCCTGCCTCTGCCTGCTGAGTCTATGGGATTATCACCCTGCACCACTACATGAAGTAGCCAAAGATGAGTTCTCAGCCATAAAATCAGAGAAAACAAGCCAGGATCCATGGTGCATGCTTGTTATCTCAGTGACTCAGGGGGGGCTATAGGCAATGTGGACAACTTAGCAAGTCCCAGTCTCAAAAAAACAAAACAAACAAACAAAAAAAAAACCACAAAAAAGCAAACTTCCCTCAAACAACAAACAAAAGCAATACAAAGATAAATAAATAAAAATTGAAAAGAGGCAAGGTGCTCAGCTCAGGGGTAGAGAACTTACCTTGCATGAGCAAAGTCCTGCGTTCAAATCCCCATACTGAAAAAAAAATTTTGTATCTTAACATTTACTTAATTAAGACAAGATGATAATAGCGGCTTTATTTGTAGTGGCAAATAACCAAAACAGAAATAGAAATAACTTAGCCAGGTGTGGGGTATAGATCTGTAATTCCAGTACTCTAGAGTCTGAGGCAGAAGGATCAATGCAAGCTCAAGGCCAGCCTGGTCTCCATAGCCAGTTCCAGGAAGTCTGGTCTGTAAAGCAAGACCCTGTCTCAAAACTGTCTTCCAATCTCCCACCAAAAAGAAATACAAAGAACTTAAAACTATTGTAGTAGACCTGTAATATGAAATAGTACACAGTAATTAAAATGAATGAGTCACATCTAAATTTGCTCTTGTGGGTGAACATGAGCAATGTCCAGTGGTATGCATGTATGGAAGTGTCATAATGAAACCCACTAAGCTGTAGAGTAAAAAATTGCTAATAAAAAATTACTCAGGAAAGAAAAGAAACAATAAATTTACTAATGCGGAAAAGTCTCTGATATGTGAAGTAGAAAAAGTATCCAGGATAGTTGTACAAATTTGTAATCCCAGTACTCAGGAGATAGAGAGGAAGATAAATGGGAGTTCAAGGTCAGCTTGGGCTACATAAAGATATATTGAGTTCAAGGTGACAAGGTGAACCTGAGCTACACAGTGAGAACTTGTTTCCAAAAAAGAAAAAAAACCTCGGAAAGCAAGTCTGTAAAGAGAACAGCAAAGTAAATAGTGGTTTTCTCTTAGCTTTTAGCTTTCTGTAATGATATCCTGTTTCAATATTTCATGAATAGGTTTTTTTAAAATTTATTTTTTTAAGAGAATGACATCACACTGAGAAGATGTTAGCTAGGAAGAACCAAAATACTTAATCTCACCTCTATTCAACTACCTCAATTTCCTCCTTTTCTTCCTGTCAGAAGTAATTAATTTATTTATTGGGTACTGACTTTGGAAGCCAGGGCCTTGCACATGCTAAGCAAGTGCTCTACCCCAGAGCTGTACTCCAAACTCCACAGAAATATATTTTCTTTTGTTTTGAGACAGAGTCTTGCTATGAAGCCCAGGCTGGCCTCCAGCTGGTAATCTTCCTACCTCAGTTTCCCAGTGCTGGGATTACAGACAACTGCCACCACACTCTGCTTCAAAAATGTTCTAATAGCCGGGCATGGTGGCGCATACCTGTAATCCCAGCGGCTCAGGAGGCGGAGGCAGGAGGATTGCAAGTTCGAGACCAGAGGTGGTCTGTGTAATTTAGTGAGACCCTGTCTCAAAAAAGTGAAAAAGAATGGGCTGGGGGTGCAGCTCAGTCGTCCAGCACTTGCAGAGCATGCAGGCGTGAAGCCCTGGGCTCAACCCCCAGTACCACACACACACAAAAAGTTCTAATAAAGAATATTCAGAGAAAAAGATTACAACCTTGGCTAATAGACTGAAGGAAAATTGGGGAATCTATTTTTGATTTTTTTTTTTAATGGTACTTAGGGGTTGAACCCAGGGCTTGACGCATACTTTGTAAGAGCTCTGCTACTGGGCTGCACTCCCAGCCCATCTTTATTTTTCTATTTTAAGACTGGGTCTCACTAAATTATGCAGGCTGTGCCTAGCCTTGAACTGACATTGATTTCGTGCCTCAGCCTCCCAAGTGCTAGGATTACAGGTGTGCGCCACTGCGCCTGGCTCACTTTTATTATTGTTAATTATTAATTATTGCCATGCTGGGCATCAAACCCAGGGCCTGAAGCATGTTAAGCAAGTGCTGTAACACTGAACTGCACATGCTCAGCATAGCACTTGACATCTTCAGCTGAGTACTTGTATTATTCCTTTCAGGGAACACAAGAATTCTGAAAACCTGGCTTTTTAACTGCAGGTTAGAATGTCTTTCTTTAGCAAAGCCGCAGAAGCCAACATTAAGCTCACTTGAAGGGTCATACCTCCCCCTACTGGGCCACTGTTGCACTTGTTAGGTGCCCTCAGGTCAGGTCAGATCTGACTCATAGCATAGAGTTATTAATGTTTTGGGATTGCCTTGAGAGTGGACTGCCACATCCTTCTCCCAAAAACTGTCACACTAGGTTCACAAATCTCTCAACTGTTTAAAAATTTTGAAAGCCTGTCTTGGTGGTACATGCCTTTAATCCCAGTTCTTGGGAGGCCAAGGCAGGAGGATGAAGGCCAGCTTGAGCTATATAGCCAGATCCTATTTCAAATAAAAAAAAAAAAAAAAAGAAGAAGAAGAAGAAGAAGAAAGAAAGGGAAATTGGGAAGTTTTCTTAATCATCACCACACATCTAGGGACAAGGGAATGGATACCCAGACATATTCCTCAATGGTATGTGACTCCCGGGAGAAGGACCTGGCAACCCACTCCCAAAAATCAATCCGCCATTGAAAACCCTGTGAATAGCAGAGAAGCACTGACAATAGTGTTTCGCCTGTTGTTTGTAGGGTCGCTATGAGTCCGATACTGACGTGATGGTACCTAACAACAACAACAACATGTGACTCATGGTGGACCTCAGTATAGGATTGTGGATTAGATAGACACAGACATACTTGAACTAGTGATCTCCTACACACTCAGCTGGAGGCCCTGAGTTAAAAGAGAGAAAAAAGGAAGGAAGAAAGAAAGAAAAAGCAGAAGCCAGAGCGGGGGTACACACCTATTATCCCAGTGACTCAGGATGCAAAGACAGGAGGCTCACAAATTCAAGATCAGAGAGAGCCTGCGCAATTTAGAGAGACCCCCGCCTCAAGATAAAAAACAAAGAATGGGCTGGGGTGTGGCTCAGTGGTAGAGCACTTGCAAAGTATGTGTGAGACCCTGGGTTCAGCTCCCAATACTGCCAACGAAGAAAGAAAAAGAGGAAGAGGAAGAAGAAAGGAAGACAAGCAGGCTAAGGCATTTAGCAGAATAAATTGACACTTGCTTTCACCAATGATTCATAGTGGTTATAAACTAAGCAGTGAGGACAGATAGACAAATATTCCTGGCAGAGCATGAGTGGGTATTGCAATTGAGGTAATGAACTGCCGAGATCTGTTGTTATGGGATTTGCCTGAAAGTCTATCAGTCTTGTTTAATCATGATTCAGAGTATCAGCAGGAAGATTGTGGGAGAGGCAGAGAAGAAGTAGCACAAACCCAAACGTCCTATTCCAAAACAGGAGCCACATGGTGGCACTGACCTGTAATTCCAACACTCAGGACACTGAGGCAAGAGGATTACAAATTGGAGGCCAGGTGCAGCCTGCACAATTAAGCAACACCCTGTCTCAAAAGAAAATATAAAAAATGGGCTGGGGATGTAGTTCATTGGTGGAGCACACTGGGTTCAATCCCTCACTACTACGTGAAAAAAAAAAAGAAGAAAAGCAAAAAGAAAAAGAAAAATTGGTTATAAGTCCACTGGTATGGAAAAAGGCCACTGTTGAATCAAACAAAAGCTAATAGAAGAAGATAAGCTGAATGGGATTTCTGGCTCATAGTATTGGTTTCAGCCTCCCTGAGAATTTATGAGAGATCCTTGTGGAGATTCATGGCCAAGGTTGTGAATTGGTGGAGGAAAATTCAGGCTTCAGTAGAATCAGGCCATTTGGCACAGTGATAGTATGGGACAGGTTTGGGGCATCTAGCCAGATGACCTGGGGAAAGAAGGGTCCTGAGATCTGCCTCTGGTTTTTAGGAGTAGGTCATTGGGCAACGCTTTTGGGGGGATCCAACTAGTAATTTTGGATCAAAAGTGGTGTTTAGCAATTTTGGATTCAGTTATGTTCTTTTAGGGATTTTTGCTTTTTTGTTTGTTTTGTTCTAATAGGCAAATTTTTCTCTGCAATGCATGGCAGCTGACTTCTCCAGTTTGATCTGTGGCTGTCTAACGTGAACTCTTGCCTGTGTTTACAAAATTTGTGGTCAGCCAGGATATTAAGAGGAACTTGTATTCAGAGGTCTTTTTCTGTCTCTGTCTCTGTCTCTCTGTCCCTGTCTCTCTCTCTCTCTGTCTCTCTCTTTCTCTCTTCCATGGCCTCATGCAGAACAGGCAAGCACTCTTCAACTAAGCTACACTCCCAGCCTTCAGATTTTTAGTATGATTATTTTCACCATATTGTCCCTTCTCCATTTTTTTTTTTTCCTTTTTAAATATTCCCTGCTAACATTGAACTGGTCTGTTGGCCTAGGGTCTATCCTGCTTTACTTCCAGCCATAACACTTTGGCTTTATCACCTGAACTGTGAAGGAGTGAGGAATACACTGAGTTTAAAAACAGCAAAATTGCCAAGCATGCTGATGCACGCCTGTGATTCCTTCATTTGGGAGGCTGAGGTAGGAGTACCGCAAGTTTGAGGCCAGTCTGGGCTACATAACAAGACCTTCTCTCAAAAAAAAGAATCTGGAGCTGGTGATTTCCGTGAAGTAATTTTGTTGGTGTTTAATTTTGTTTGTTTTTCCGGTGCAGTGGGATTGAACCTGGGGCCTCACACATGCTTTTACAAGAATTCTACCACTGAGCCACACCCCTAGCCCATTTTTTGCTTTTTACTTTGAGACAGGGTCTCACTAAATTACAGAGGCTGCCTTTGGCCTCGAACTTGATCCTCCTACCTCTGCCTCCTGAGTCTCTGGGATTACAGGCGTGACCCACAGTGCTTGGCTCTGGTGTTTAGTTTCTATTTCATAATCATGAACTAGATTTGGAGGAGAATAAGGAAAATATGTTTCCCAAAGAACTTCAGGACAGCATAAAGATTATAGGACACTCAGAAGACAGGGTAGAGGGGTGTTTTCCTGAACTATAATTAGGACTTGCCAGGTAATTAAGGTAAGACACAAGTCAAATTCATTAGAGTGGTCCACAGTTGGCAGTGGTGATCTTGCTGGTCTTGCCATTTCTGCACCCATATCACTTCATGGCTTCCACAATATTCATGCCTTTTTTCATCCTGCCCAAAACTGCGTGCTTGTCACTCAACCAACTCAAGCTTGTCACTGCAGATGAAAAACTGGAAAGCATTTTTGTGAGGCCCAGCATTGCAGTGAGCAAGACGCCATGTGCTTCAGGACGGACTTCTCATCACCAAATTTGTCCTTGTAGATAGACTTGCTGCCTGCATTACTCAGAGGTCTCCAGATAGTCAGAACCAATAGATATGCTGTTGTTGTTAGGTGCCGACTCATAGCCACCCTCATAGGGTTTTCAATGGCTGATTGTTTAGGGATTGCCTCGGGAGTGGATTGCCACGTCCTTCTCACATTTTTGTGGTGCTGGGAATCGAACTCGGGGCCTCAGAGACTGCAGAGCGGTGCTCTACCAACTGAGCTAAATCCATATGCACGTAGAGTTAAAAGACTGCGGAGTTGGCTCACATGATTATGATGGCTGATAAGTCCCACAGGTTGTCTGCAGGCTGGAGATGATGGGATGCCAGTAGTGTGCTTGGGCCAAGTTCAAAGCCCTCAGAACCAGGAAAGCCAATGGTGTTACTTTCAGGTGGAGGCCCAAAGCCTAGTTCCCTGGGGAAAGAGCATTAGTGCAAGTCCTGGGGTCCAAAGGCCCCCGAGCCTGGACTTCTGGTGTCCAAGGCAGGAGACAAGGCCGGGAGGGGAGCAGAAACACCAATTGGCCTTTTGTATCTATTATCTCCGGGCATCCAGCCAATAGGATGGTGCTCACTTACACTGAGGGTGGCTCTAGTCCAGTCAGACTCACAAGCAAACCTCTTCTGCAAACACCCTCACAGGCACTCAAAATAACACTTTTCCAGGTTTTTAGGTATTCCTTAGTCCAGCTTAATTAACACCTAAAATTAACCACCAAACCCCAGGCCATTATGGTCACCACCCTGGCACATAAACCCCAGAGTCACTCTGCAAAAGCAGAGCCTTCATAACCAAATACTTTCTCTTAAAGTATGCATTTTCTGCTGTGTTTGGAATTTGGTCTGCAAACAATTCAGAAGAGACGTGTCCCAAGGGCTCACCATCAGAGGTGATGTCAAAGAGGACAGTGGAATTGACACCCTGGAGATGATCGTACCTGGAGAGCGTGGATGGCAGAAGTGGCATCTGCAAAGCCTTGTATTAATAATTAATTCAATTTCAGCCAGGCGTGGTGGCGCATGCCTGTAATCCCAGCAGCTCAGGAGGCGGAGGCGGGAGGATCACAAGTTCGAGACCAGAGGCAGTCTGCATAACTTAGTGAGACCCTGTCTCAAAAAGTAAAAAAAATGGGCTGGGGGTGCAGCTCAGTGGTCCAGCACTTGCAAAGCATGCAAGCGCGAGGCCCTGGGTTCAACCCACAGTACCTCAGTAATAATAATAATAATAATAATAATAATAATTCAACTTCTTTACTAGGTAAAGGGCTATTCAGATTTTATATCATCTCAGGGCAATTCTGGTGATGTGTGCCTTTCAAGGAACTTTTCCATTTTACCAAAATGTTGAATTTGAGTGTAAGGTTGCTCCTGTTATCTTGTTTACTTGTTTCTTTTTCTGTTTTTTGTTTGCTTGGTTGTTTTTTTTAGAATATGTCTCCATATGTAGCCCAGGCTGGCCTTAACCTTGATGTGTAGCTCAGGCTGTCTTTAAACTCGTGATATTCCTGTCTCAGCTTCTCAAGTGCTTGGATTACAGCAGTGCACCACCATGTCCAGCTTTCTTTTAAGCTTCATAAAGTGCAAATGAACATGACTGGTTTAATCTCTTTCTTAAAATTAATAATTTAAAGTCTTAAATACTTCTAAAGTTCCAGCTATTTGGGAGGCTGGGGCAGGAAGACCACTTAAATACAGAAGTTTGGCTGGGAGTATAGCTTTGTTTAGGGTGCTTGTGTAGCTTGAGTAAGGCTCTGGATTCCATCCACAGCACCCCCCCAAAAAACAAACAAACAAACAAATAATCAACCCCCTTTCAAGATGAATAGGCTTCCTGAGGAAAAGTCCAGAAGTTCAAGGCCAACCTAAGCAACATAGCAAGAGGAAGAAAAAAGGAGGGAAAGCGGGAAGAAGGAATTTCTCTCAAAGCATTCATTTCACTGCATCCCAAATTTTAATATATTTTATAATTATTCGCTTAGAAATATTTTCCAAATTTCCTTCTGATATACTTTTTGACCTATGGATTACTTAGAACGTGTTTTCAATTTCCACCTAGTACTTTGTGATTTTTCAGGTCACAATGTCATTATTTGTTTCTTTGTTTTTACAGTAGGTAGTTTTTTATTGGGCTTTTAAAAAACTTGATTTTTAACATAGCTGCTCAGGGATTAGCCTGCAGCTGCAGCCCTGTGGCATCCTATCCCGTCAGATCTCGGAAGCTAAGCAGGGTTGGCCCTGGTTAGTACTTGGATGGGAGACCTCCAGGGAACACTAGATACTGTAGGCTTGGGAGAAGGACCTGGCAATCCCCTCCCAAAAATCAATCTGCCATTGAAAACCCTATGAACAGCAGAGAAGCACTGATAATAGTGTTTCCCCTGTTGTACAGAGGGTCGCTATGAGTCGGATACTGACTCAATGGCACCTAACAACAACAACAACAGCTCAGGGATTAAATCAGATGGGAAACCCATTTGGACTCCATATATTACTACAAAGAAATGAATGGTTATTTATATTGAGTCACAGGGATAGTACACTTTAAACTGAAACTTTCTTAAGAAAGTCAAATATTTCACAATAATACTTGCAATATAGTCTTGAGCTCCTCTTTTTCAACTGATAGTGTCACAGGTCTTTCCAACCTCTGAAATGTACATCTGGAGGAACTACCTGCTCCCATGAACAGCTTCTTGTAAATGGGTGCCCTCCAGGCAGCTCTGCATGCCTCAGGTGTTTCTCTTCTGTTGCCAGTAATCAGGAGTGTCCAATGCCCAGAAGAACACATTCATTACAAGGAGAACGACTGCAGGCACCAGGTCCTTGGTGAAACCCGGGCTGCTGCGTCCCTTCTAGTTGTCAAGAGGTGCCAAAACGGGAGCAAAACTAGTTATTTACTGTGATGCATAAATCCACCTAATCCACTACCAGGACTGCTTGGAACTGTGGCCATGCCACTAAAAATGCCATTCTTTAAGCATATAGTATACTATGCACCTTAAATATTCTATGTATAATGGGAGGTGCCTGCAGCCGTAGCACTGTGGCATCTGATCCCATCAGATCTCAGAAGCTAAGCAGGGTTGGGCCTGGTTAGTACTTGGATGGGAGACCGCCTGGGAACACCAGGCTTGGGAGAAGGACCTGGCAACCCACTCCCAAAAAACAATCAGCCATTGAAAACCCTATGAGTAGCAGAGAAGCACTGACAATAGTATTTTGCCTGTTGTACATAGGGTTGCTATGAGTTGAACACAGGCTCCACAGCACCTAACAACAGCGACAACAACAACAACATCATCATTCTGGGAAGTAGGATCCTTGGTTCTTCACCTGAATCTGGTGTCATCTATGGCTTCTTGCCCCCAGGAAAATGATGTTCTATTAGAACTTGATGAAAAGTTGGACGGTGTGGAGAGAAGTCACCAAAATTAATCACAGTTCCTGTCCTGTAGGATCTCACAGCCTGTGTGGGTGACGGGGGAGGGCACCAGGTAAAGCAGCAGTTTGGTGCACTGGTGCCCACTGAAAGGAAGATGGATGAAGCACAGGCTGGTGTGCGCAAGCCTGAGCTCCTTTCCCATGAAAGGAAGAAATTCCAGGAATCCCCACACAGGAGGTGCCCTTGGTGTCTGGTCTGGGGGCATCTGGGGGCCGATCTGAGCACACTCCATGAAGTCAGAAAGCCTGGCATGCTTTGAAAACGCTAGGTGGGAAATGGGAGAGTGTAGGTACCCCCTGGAGAGAATGAAACAGTGTCTGAGGCTGGACATAAAGTGGCCGTGGGGCTTCTGACCCTCCAGAGGGCTGCACCCCATTGTTATTTTATTCACAGTCACCATGACGCCTTTCAGGCCAAGCAGGCTGGCACAGCCTGCAATCCCAGCGACTGGGAAGGCAGAGGTGGATCTCAAACAAGCCCAGAGATGGTCTGTGTAATTTTGTCGAGATCCTGGCTCAAAATAAAAAGTACAAAATGGGCTGAGAGTGCAGTTCCGTGGTAGAGTGCTTGCAAAGCATGCCAGACGCCCTGGGTTCAACCTCCTGTGCCCCCCAAAAAGAAAAATAAATAAGGATAAAAAATTAAAAATGGGCTGGGAGTGTAGCTCAGTGGAAGAGCACTTGCAAAGTGTGTATGAGGCCCTGTATTCAGCTCCTCAGTACTGGGGTTGGGGGGAAACACGCTTTTTACTGGTTCAGTGCCTCACAGTGTGGCAGCCAGACCTCAAGCCCAGGCTGGACACCAGGGAAAGAAGGACACTGACGCTTCTTTTGGGAGATTTGCTGCTGGCCACCGAAAAAGAACGCGGCTCTTGGGGCTCTGTCTGCCTACCAAGGGGCTTCACTGGTACAGATGGTCTTCAGACTCCAGCTCTGACGGGCAAAGAAGGCTGTCAGGCCTTGAGCTGGCAGCTGGCCCAGCCGTGGTCTCCTGTGCAGTGGAGGCTGTGTTCAGTGGCCGGAAGCACTAGACTTGGCCCCAAAGCCAACTGGCCCAAGTCTGTGCCCCTCCCCTGGGCCTCGGTGGGTGGGAGGGTCAATGCAGGACACTGGAGGGCTAGGCTCTTTCCAGAGCTCTTGGGGCTGCCTGACTCTGCTGTCCATGTCTATGCACTAGCTGTGCCTGGAAAAACTTCCTGCTGGAAACCTGACCTTGACACCTACCTGCCTATAGGCTAGGCAAGGTCATGTTGTCTGCCCTATCCTTCCTTCTAGGGCACTGGGACTCCCTTGAGGATCCAGCATGCCCAGCCACCTGCCCAACTGCAGACCACTGCTGACAGCTGTGACCAACCATAGTGGCCATCACTGCTGCCTGGGGCCTCCTGGTCCTTTACCATGGCTGGCGGCCCTGTGGGGGTCCCCAGGCCCACCTCTCACCCCATACTTCCCCGGGCTTGCAGGTGCCAAGGCTGCTCTCCCCTGTGAGGAACCCTGTGAACTGATCTCTAGTTCTCTGTCCTCAGAGAATGTACAAGGTTTCATTGTTCTGAAATTTATTAGGACTTGTCTTATGGCCCAGCACATAGTTTTGGTGAATGTTCCACATATACTTGAAAATAGCATGTTCTTCAGTTGTTGGATGATGTTCTGTAAGTGCAGTCTAGATATGTTGTTGCTGGGTGCTGTAGAGTTGGATCCTGCTCATAGCAACCTTAAGTACAACAGAATGAAATACTACCCAATACTGTGCCATGCACACAATCTTTTATGTTTCAGCCTAGTGTTTCAGCCTCTATATTTCTTCTCATTTTGAATTGTGCTACATCAGCAAAAGGAGGACCCAGGGGCTTTACTCCATTCCTGTCATTAAGGTCAACTCTTCTTTGAGAAGGCAACTCATCATCTCTTGAATGCCTTTCAGCCTGGGGAACTCATTTTTTGGCATGATATTTGACAGTGTTTCTCTGCCATTCATAGGGTTTTCGATGGCTAATTGTTTTGGTGGTGGGCTGCTGGGTCCTTCTCCCTAGTCTGTCTTAGTCTGGAAGCTCAGCTGAAACCTGTCCACCATGGATGACCCTGCTGGTATCTGAATTACCTGTGGCATAGCTTTCAGCATCATAGGAACAGGCAAGCCCTCACAGCACAAGGTGACAGACACGTGTGGGAAATTGAGATATAGGTGGTTGATAATGTTGAAATTGGGGCTTTGGTTTAGCTCAGTTGGTAGAGTGCTTTCTCCACACAATCTGAGGCCCTGGGTTTGATCCCCAGCACTGCAAAAATGGGAGAAGGACTTGGCAGACCACTCCCCAAACAATCAGCCATTGAGATCCTGATGGATAACAGAGAAGCACTATCAGATATAGTGCGTCTTTCATTCTGTTGCACATTAGGTCACTATGAGTTGGACCAACTTGATGGCATCTAACAACAGTGTTGAGATCTTCCAAATACTTGCTGATATTTTCAGTCTTTGCTGTATCCATTACTGAAAGGTGGTTGTTAAACTCAAACTATGATTTTATTGAATTTTCTTTAGTTCTATACATGTTTGGGGCTGGGATTTGGCTCAGTTGGTAGAGCGCTGCGCTACAGTCTCTGAGGTCTCGAGTTCAATTCCCAGCACCCCAAAAATGGAAGAAAGGCCTGGCAATCCACTCCCAAGGCAATCCCAAAACAGCCATTGAAAACCCTGTGAGGGTCGCTATGAGTTGGATACCAACTCGACGGCACCTAACAACAACAACATACATGTTTAGTTCATGAAATCTTAAACTCTTTTGATCATAACTCATTCAAAAGCATTAGGTCTTCCTGATGTATTAATTCATTTTGTCATTGACTTTTTAAAAATCATCTTATTATCTTTTTTTTCTCCTTCCACATTCATTTCTTTTCTTCCCCCACTCCCACCCTGCACTGGGAACGCTGAACCCAGGGCCTCATGCATGATAGGTAAGTGTTCTACCACTAAGCTGCACCCACAAAGCCTTTTTCATTTTTTTTATTTTGAAACAGGGTCTCACTAAATTATGCAGGCTGCTGCTGGCCTCAAAGTTGAGATTCTCCTGCCTTCACCTTCTGAGTCACTGGGATTATAGGCCTGTGCCACATTACCCAGCTCGTTTGTTCTCTTTCTTTCCTTCCTCCTTTTTTTTCTCTTTTTTCTTTTCTTTCATTCTGCCTCCATCTCTCTTCTCTCTTCTCTCCTCCTCCTCCTCCTCCTCCTCCTCCTTCTCCCTCTTCTTCTTCTGTTCTTTGTAGTACTGGGGGTTGAACCCAGGCCTGGCACTTGCATGCTTTGCAAGTGATGTACCACTGAGCTGCACCCTCAGTCCATTTTCTTACTTTTTGAGACAGGGTTTGGCTAAATTACTCAGACTGCCCCTGGTCTCGAATCCTTCTGCCTCTGCTTCCCGAATCGCTGGGATTACAGGTATGTGCCACCATGCCCGGCTCTTTCTTCTTTCTTTTTTTTATTTTTATTTTTGACGGGATAGCCCAAGCTGGCCTTGAACGTGCAATCCTCCTGCTTCAGGTTTCTTTCTTTTTTTTTTTTCTTTTTGCGGGACTCAGGGTTGAACCCAGGGCCTAGCGCCTGCATGCTTTGCAAGTGCTAGACCACTGAGCTGCTGCACCCCCAGCCCATTTTTTTTACTTTTTGAGATAGGGTCTCGCTAAGTTACACAGACTGCCCCTGGTCTCGAACTTGAGATCCTCCTGCCTCCACCTCCCAAGCCACTGGGATTGTAGGCGTGCGCCACCACACCGGGCTCCTTGCCTCAGGTTTCTTAGTACTAGGATTATAGGTGTCCACCACCATACCCAGCCACTACTTTTCTTACAGTATATTTTATTTAATATTATACTATCCTATTTCAAACCCGTGACAATCAGTTTTTCAACAATATCACTGCCAAAACTGCTCTTGCCAAGATCACTAATGAAAAAAAGTCACTCATGGTAAGTATTTTGCTAAATTCAATCTCCTGACTACCTTACTTGACTATGAGGAAGAAATCAGCCTTCCTATAATCAAAATAACTTCAAGTCACATATTAAGATAAAAATTCAACTAGCAGAAAAGATGCTTAATGTTTAACTTCCTTGGACAAACAACATAGTGTCTTTATAGATATAAATGTTATTTTCTTCTTTTTCTTCTAAGCATTATTATTATTATTCCTTATGCTTTCAAATGTACATTTGACCTTTCTCCTAATATATGCTATCACTGGCCCTTTCATGTGTATATTATCAGTATGCCTTTCCAATAACCTTTCTAGTGTTCGCTAGTTTATTATAAGGTCCACCTTTCCCTTACCTGATGAGTACCAAATGTCTAATCTCCCACACTGTCATGAAACTTCTCCTCTGTTGACCCTGAGGCATATCCATGGATGGATTCATAATGTGATAGCATTACTGGAAAGTGGTAGAAACTAGGTGGGATATGTTTAGAGGAAGTAGGTCTCTGAGGGCCTGCCCTTGATGGGTATACCTTGCCGAGGGCAGTCCCCCCACTTCCTCTCTCTTTCTGCCATCCAAGGTGAACTGCTTAAGCTGCCACACCTAGGTCCAAAGTAATGGAGCCAACAGACCATGAGCTGAAACTTCCGAAAATGTGAGCCCAAATCAACCCTTCCTCCTTTAACTTGTTTTTCTGAGGTATTTTGTCACAGCAATGGGTGACAAGAAAATCCCATTCTTGACCTATGCTCAGAAATGTATTGTCATTTGTAGGTTGTTGTTGTTGTTGTTAGGTGCCATCAAGTCAGGTCCTACTCATAGTGAACCTATGTACAACAGAACGAATCCCTGATTCTGTGACAGGCACATGATCTTTTTTTATGTTTTAAGCCCATTGTTGTAGCCACTGTGTCAATTCATCTAGTTGAGGATCATCCTTTATTTTTAATGAACTGCCATTCTCCCAAACATGATGTCCTTCTCCAGGAATTGGTCCCTCCTGGCAATATGTCCAAAATATCTAAGATAAAGGCTAACCAGCCATGCTTCTAAGGAGCACTCTGCTTGCACTTCCTCTAGGATGAATCTGTTGGTTTTTTTGGAAGTCCATTCCTCTAGGATGAATCTATTGGTTCTTTTGGAAGTCCATGGTATATTCAATATTTGTCTTCAGCACCATAAATCAAACACAACAATTCTTCTCCTGTCTCTCTTATTCACTGTTCAACTTTCACAAGCATAATGATGCAACTGGAGATACCAGGGCATGAATTGCTGTGATGCTGTGTTGCTGTGATAATGGTTTCTAGGTAGAGATCAAAAACTGATCCTATTTCCCTGTCCAAATATCTAGTTTCTTTGTTACTGCTTCTTATGAAGCAATCTCCCAAAGAAATACCCCCCTTCCCGGTGATATGCCAGTATTGCAGTAGTTCCCTATTAAATCACTGTTTGTTCAGCTGAAGGTTGCTTAACTTGTTACAAATAATGTGTCTAAATCATTTTAGTTTCTTGCAAGTGCTATAGTGAATTCTGCTAATAACAGGACTATCTTCCTGAGGTTTTAGCTGATGCCTGCTTAAATTGTAGCCATTACTGTTTCATACAGGAGACCTTGCTAACACTGTATTCTTGTGATAAGCACCTACACTTTAGACACAAGGTAGAATTACAAGTGTTTGTTCTCATTTGGAGGAGTTCATGTCTCCTTCCCTTTTCCCCCCTGTGGATTGCTAAGTGACATACTGCCCCTTTTCTGCTTCTGTAAGCAAGCTTTGCTTTGCTTTTTCTTTTATTTTTGTGCAATACCAGCCTTGTTTTGCTTTTGTGAACCCGCCCATCACAAGAAACCTATAAAAACTCTAAGGTTCCTTTGTTCCGAGTTCAGTCTTTGGACGGATTCCCACTGGGGCCACACATCAATGTAGATAAACTCTCCTGAATTTGTCTCTGGTCTTTCCAGCCTCATTTATCCTGCAACACTTACTTTGACCTCTAGAAAAATTTAGCCTACCTTTACTGGGCCTGGGATAAATCCACTGTCAATGTGTAGTGATTACGCTAAGCCTCAGGATGGGAGACCAATCCCACTTGTTGTTGTTGTTAGGTGCCGTCGAGTCGGTATCCGACTCATAGCGACCCTCTGTGCAACAGGGGAAACACTATTGTCAGTGCTTCTCTGCTGTTCATAGGGTTTTCAATGGCAGATTGATTTTTGGGAGGGGGTTGCCAGGTCCTTCTCCCAAGCGTACAGCTTCTGGTGTTCCCAGGCGGTCTCCCATCCAGGTACTAACCAGGCCCGAACCTGCTTAGCTTCCGAGATCTGATGGGATCGGATGCCACAGGGCTACCACTGCAGGCAATCCCACTTAGATCATTTTAAATTATTTATTTATTTATTTATTTATTTATTTATTTATTTATTTTTGTGTGGTACTACGGGTTGAACCCAGGGCCTCATGTTTGCATGCTTTGCAAGTGCTGGACCACTGAGCTGCACCCCCAGCACTTTTTTTTTCTTTACTTTTTGAGACAGGGTCTCACTAAGTTATGCAGACTTCCTCTGATCTCTAACTTGCCATCCTCCTGGCTCTGCCTCCCAAGCTGCTGGGATTACAGGTGTGTGCCACCACGCCCACATGATCATTTCAAATTATTATATTCTCCTTCTATGTTATTGGGAATTGGTATACCAGAAACAAACAAACAAACAAACAAAAACTCCAAACTGGTAGGTTTTGTTCTTGATTCATGCTATACATAGGAAAAATTCATGTCCCAGAAGCTTGGTCCCTCGTGTGGTGGAGTTGAGAGGTGGCAGAACTTTTAAGAAGTAAGGATTAGTGGGAGGTGTTTGGGTCTCCCAGGGGGATTAATGGTTTTCTTACAGGAATTCTTTTCTTCTGGGATGTCCCATGGGAATGGGTTGTTGTAAAAGAACCTGGCACCTCCTCTGGCTCTTTCTTGCTCCCTGCTTGTACATGAATCCCTCTGTACATGGCTGGGTCCCTTTCTGCTTTGCTGCCATGTTGGGATGCAGCCCAGGGGTTCTCACCAGAATGCCAGCACCATGCTTTTTGGACCTTCCAGGCATCAGCATTGTGAACAGAATAAACCTGTTTGCTTTAGGAAGTACTGTTCTGGTTTGAATCTAAAATGTTCCCCAAAGGTCATGTTTGAATATTTGGTCCCCAGCTGGTAGCACTGTCCTGGGAGGCTGGGACCCAGGTGGGTCCCAGCTTGAAGAGGTGGGTGGTCACTGAGGGCTGGGCTTCAGAAGTTTCATACAGGCCCCCAGTTCCAGTGATCTTTCCCTGCCTCCTGATTGACAAGCTGTAAGTTTCTCTGCCACAGGCCCTGCCACCAGGACTGGCCTGCTGCCACATCTCCCTGCCCCTGTGGACTGAAATCCTCTAACCATGAGCTCCAATAAATCATTTTTCACATGAATTTGGTTCCATTGGGTATTTTGCCACAGAGACACACAGATTGACTAACGTAAACACTAGGCTCAGGGGGTTGTGGATTTTTTTTGTGGTACTTGGGGGTTGAACCCAGGACCTTGCACATACTTTGCAAGTGCTCAACCATTGAGCTACACCACCAGCCCACTTTTTATTTTTTATTTTTTATCTTGAGACATGGTTTTGCTAAATTATGCAGGCTGCCTCTGGCCTCGAACCTGTGATCCTCCTGTTTCTTCCTCTAGAATTGCTGGGGTTACAGGCGTGAGCCAACATGCTTGGCAGGTATTTTGTTAGAGCAACACAAAATGCACCAGGGCAATTTATCTTGACTCTAACTTTCTTATTTTATGGGGCACATTTTCCAACATGTATATAAAACCCTAAACATCAAATTTCAGCTGGATGCTGTGGAACATGCCTGTAATCCCACCAACTCGGGAGGCCGAGGCAGGAGCATCATTAGTTTATGGCCAGCGCAGCTTGTGGAACATAGCGAGACTTTATCTGAAAGAAATAAAAAAGGGGCTCGAGGTGCAGCTCAGTGATAGAGCACTTGCCTAGCATACATGAGGCCTTGTGTTCAACCACACACACACCCTGTACTGAAAAAAAAAAAAAATCACATTTCAACCACTTATTTCATGCCACCCTCAGAATTTTGATTAGGTAGAAAAGAAACCATGATAAGGATTAACTCACAAAATGTGGTACAAGGGTGCTAGATCCCATATACTGCAGTTTAATGAATTGTGGAGCACAGGCCATAGGAGGGCTGGGGTTCAGCTCAGTTGGTAGAGTGCTGCTCTGTGTTCTCTGAGGCCCAGAGAGCCTCAGAGAGGCAGGGTTCAATCTCCAACACCGCAAAAATGAGAGAAGGACCTGGCAGCTCACTCTCCAAAACGATCATCCATTGAAAACCCTATGAATAGCAGAGAAGCACTGACACAGTGCTGGGCATGGCATAGTGTCCGTTAGTGTTTCCATCTGTTGTACATAGGGTGGCTGTGAGTCGGACCTGATTCAATAGCACCTAACAACAAAAAGGCCATAGGAAATCATCATGGACCCCAAGGAGATCCCTGTTGTTTATCTTTAACACCTAGAACACACACTGCATTCTTATTTTCCTTGCTCCCATCCAAGTACTAGCCAAGCCCGATGCTTCAAGGGTTCTCTTCTCCTCAAAGTCAATTTTAATTTTGTTAGTATTGATGTTGAACCAAAGGCCTTAAACATGCTAGGCAAGCACTCCACCACTGAGCCACACCCTTAGGCCCTTCTTAAGTTTTATTTTGAGACAGAGTCTAAGGTGCTGAGTTGGACAGGCTGCCTCAGGTCTGAAACTCATGATCTCCCCACTTCAGCCTCCTGAGTCCTTTTAATTTTATTTATTGAGGTGAAGTATGTTTTATTACTTTACTTTTTGCAGTGCCAAGGATTGAACCCAAAACCTTGCACATATTAGATGGGCAGTCAACCATGGAGCCATACCTGTAACCCTGCGTTTTATATATTATTTATTTATTTGATGTTTTTGGTGGAGGAGGCACCCAACAGGGTCTCTATGCAGCGCAGGCTGTTTTCAAACTCGCCATCTTGCTGTCTCAGTCTCTTGAGTGCTGGGATTACAGACATGTACCACCAATTCTGGCCTCTGTATTTTATTTTTAGACAATCTATATGGTATATCTGTGTTTTTCTTTTTCTTTTTCTTTTTCTTTTTTGTGGTTCTGGGGATTGAACCCAGGGCCTTGTGCTTGTATGCTCTGCAAGTGCTGGACCACTGAGCTGCACTCAGCCCATTTTTTTTAATTTTTGAGACAGGGTCTCGCTAAATTACGCAGACTGCCTCTGGTCTCGAACTTGTGATCCTCTTGCGTCTGCCTCCCGAGCCTCTGGGATTACAGGTGTGTGCCACCATGCCTGGTTCTATGCTTTCTTTAAAAATAACATTGCCTTCACTTCAAATGAATCATGGCCAAAATAAATGAGGCATGCAAGAAGACACTAGTCTCATTTGTATTAAGTTTTGGTGTTGCCAGGTGCAGTGATACATGCCTGTAATCCCAGTGATTTGGGAGGTATTGGCAGGAGGATTTTGAGTTCGAGACCAGAGGCAACCTGCATAATTGAGACCATGTCTCAAGGTGAAAAATTAAAAAGGGGCTGGGGGGTATAGGGTGCAGCCCAGTGATAGAGCCCTTGCAAAGTACGTGTGAAGCCCTGAGTTCAACCCCTAAATACTGCAAAAGAAAAAAAAAGTTTCTGGTGTTGTGTTGATGACAAACAGCAGCTGGCTATGATGACAGGTGATAGATCCAGAGTAATTCCCAAGTTTGTTAACATTTTTGCATTTCTAAGACATAATTAAAGAGAAATCATTTAAAAAGAAAAGAAAATTATATAGAATGGGCACCATCCTCAAGATAGTCAAGGAATGCAATCCTATTTTTTCACCAATAAACATCTGGTAGGTTTTTGTTTTGTTCTGTTCTGTTCTGTTTTTTAGACAGACTCTCTCTAACCCCTGGCCCCAAGTGATCCTCCTGCCTCAGCCTCTGGAATATCTGGAAATGCATGCAGCACTATCACATGTGGGTTTTAAAATTAGTGTGGACGTGCTTGATTTGTTCAGCAACCTGTGTAATAAAAGGCTTTACTCTTTCTGGTCTCTGTTCTTCAAGTTTTCTTTGATTGACTTCATGCGATCTTTGATGTACTTATCCTGTTTGTTTCTTTAGTGAAGCTGTTTTCCTACAAATAATAGTTCATAACAATATCAACACTTGTGCTCACTGTGCTTTCAGTACCTTTGTCCCAGGGTCTTCAGAGGAGGTCTTTCCAGCAATGAGCCAGTTATCAATATTACCCTCTGTCCTACTGCCCATTTCCCCCTTCACCTCCAGGCACAATCTGTCGATAATCTCTGGCTCTTGTAAATGTCAAAGAACAGCTCCTCATGGCTGATTAGGTCTCTGTATATAATCATGATGGCAGCTGGAGGGAGACACGGTGGCGCCAGCTTCAGGAGCTCAGAGCCAGCTCAGTGCAGCCATAGCTGTGCTGGGAGTGGGGGTGGGGAGGGGAACAGGTAAAAAAGCCTAAATACCTTTTTAGAATGAGCATAGCCTGCCAAACCAACACTTGATGTACATTCCACCATGGGTATCTTGTCTATGTAAAGGCATTCTGGAGAAATAACTGCCTTTTGTGAAATGGGTTGAGCCCTATACCATCCTCTTCCTTACCCTCATGTGTGTGTAGCCTATCTTCATGGATATAAGAAACGCATTACCAGCCCACCCCACACAACAAACTGAAAGCCCAAGAAGGACAAGCTGCTGCTTGAGTTTGACTCCTTGGTAAATCACAGATACCATTTAATGTCCTGAAAACTTAAAAGGGACCTTTCAAATGTTTGTAATCTCAGTACTCAAGAGGCTAAGGCAGCAGGACCAGTTTTAATCCCCAGCACTGGGGGGGGGGGGGCGGAATTACCTGATTAGGTATTTAATAACATCTGCAAAATCCCTCCCCAGTAGCATTGAAATAACTATTTGATTGCATAAGTGGGAGCAGATATGTGTGTGCTACACCACGACCCCTGCCTTCCATAGTCCTTCCACCTCTTAGGAGAGAATACTCCACACAGTACACACTAACACTATAAAGGGAAACCCACAGTAGTCCTCCTTTACCCATGGTTGTGCTTTGCATGGCTTCAGTTATCCATAGTCAATTGTAGTTTGAAAATGTTCCATGAACAATTCCAGAAACAAGTCATAAGCTGGAAATTGCCGTTCTGACTAGAGTGATGAAATCTTGAGCCATACTGCTTCCTTTATTCTTTGGTCTCCATGTTCATGCTGTGTGGGCCACCCATCTGTTAGTCACTTAGCACCCATCTGGGTTGTCATGTCCCCTGTCATAACACTGCCGTGCTTGTGTTCAAGTGTTCAAGTGACCCTTGCTTCATTTACTCATGACCCCAAAGGTCAAGTGATGCTGGGAATTCAGATCTGTAAGACACTTCCATCAAGTGAAAGGGTAAGAAATTTTCCACTTAAGGAAAGAAATAAAAATGTATCCTGAAGTTTTAACCTACGGTAAATTAGTGTGTGTGCGTGTGTGTGTGTGTGTGTGTGTGTGTGTGTGTGTGTGTATACTTGTGTGTTTGCTTATTTGTTTTGATTTTTGGTTTTTTGAGACAGGGTGTCATTGTGTAGCCCAGGCTGGACCGGAACTCATGTCCGTCTTCCTGTCTCAGCCTCCCTAGTTCTGGGATTACAGGTTCGTGCCACCATGCCCAGCATAAGTTTTCTACTGTGCTTAATTTACAAATGTTTTTCTCACTTAAATTAAATTTAATGAGTAAATGAATTTATTTTGTTTCTGTTTTGAGACAGGGTCTCATCATGCAACCTAGGCTCAATCTCAAGATCCTTCTAACTCAGCTCCTAGAGGACTAAAATAATAGGCTTATTCCATTACACCTGGTTTTATTTAAATTAAAAAAGAAAAAAATTTTTAGACGGGTTCCACTCTGTAGCCTATGCTGGCCTCAAATTCATAATCTTCCTGCCTCAGCCTCCCAAGTGCTGGGATTATAGGAATGTGCCACCATGCCTGGATCAGATTAAATTTATTTTAAAATGATACATAAAAACATGAAAAATGGCCAGGCATGGTGGCGCACACCTGTAATCCCAGTACTGGTGAGACTGAGGCAGGAGGACAGTGAGCTCAAGGCCAGCATGGGCTATAATGCTTAATACAATGTAAATGTAATATAAGTACTTGTATTATTTAGGGGATAATAACAAGGAAAAAAGTCTGTACATGTTCACTACAGTTTTTTTTTTTTTTTTCAAATATTCCCACTTGCAGTTAGTTGCATACAAGGATGCAGAACCTACAGACAGCAGGGCTGGGGTACATATAGGGTTGGTACTACATGTGGTTTCAAGAATCCACTGGGTGTCTTAGAACATATCCTCAAGGATAAGGGAGGGCACACTATACTAAAAGGGAATTTTAGGGACTACAGTTCAGCTTAGTTAAATCGACACATTAAAAAGCCCTCATAGGAGCTGGGCGCAGTGGAGTACACCTGTAATCCTAGCAACTGGGGAGGTGGAGGCAGGAAGATCACAGGTTCAAGGTCAGAGGCAGCCTGCGTAATTTAGCGAGACTCTGTCTCAAGATAAAAAATAAAAAGTGGGCTTGGGTGCAATCCAGAGGTAATGCACTTGCAGAAATATGTGTGAGGTCCTGGGTTCAATTCCCAAGTACCAGGAAAAAAAAAAAAAAGAAGCCATCATAACAATTAAAACAATAAAAACATGCATTTTTTTTTTCCCTGTACTGGGGTTGAACCCAGAGCCTTGTGCATGCATGATCTGCAAGTGCTGGACCACTGAGCTGCACCCTGGCCCATTTTTTTTTTTTTTTTTACTTTTTGAGACAGAGTCTTGCTTAATTACGCAGACTGCCTCTGGTCTTGAACTTGCGATCCTCCCAACTCCGACTCCCAAGCCGCTGGGATTACAGGTGTGCACCACCATACCCGGCAAAACATGCATTTCTAGTACCACTTTAGCTACTTCCTGCAAGATTTAATATAGTGTTTTGTGGGTTTTCTTTTTTCTTTTCTTTTCTTTTTTTTTTTTGAGACAAAGTCTCACTGTGCAGCCCATTTTGTCCTGGAACTTTCTATGTAGACCAGCCCGACCTTGAACTAACATCGATCCTCCTTCCTCAGCCTCCCAAGTGCTGGGATTACAGGTGTGCACTACCACACTGGATTTGATAAAGTGTTTTTTGTTTGTTTTGTTTTGTTTTGTTGGAAATACTAGAGGGCTGAACCCAGGCCCTTGTACATACTTTTAAAATGCTCTACCACCAAACTGTATCTCCAGGCCCTTTATATCTTCATTTATTTATTTATTCATTTTTATTAGTCATTTTTAATGTACAACTTAATGGGTCTCATTATGGCGTTTCCATACATGCATTTCACTGTACCTTGCTCACATTAACTTACCCCATTACCTGCTTATGACTCTCCTCCCCATCTCCCCCCTCCTCACCAATGGACTCCTTTCTACTTGGGTGTCTTTTTTGTGAGTATATCTATCCATACACGTACATGCCAATTTTGCCATAAGGGCAGCATACACAATATATTTTTTTTCTCCCATTACCCTTTCTTCTTGCCCCCTCCCCCTTTAGTCCATTATCTTTCCCCTACCTAGATCTCATCTGTTTACATGATCTATATGCTTTAATAATGAATATATATTGAAATCTAACATCCACATATGAGAGAAAACATGCAATGTTTATCTTTCTGGGTCTGGCTTAATTCATTTAAAGTGATGATCTCTAGTTCCATCCATTTTCCTGTGGTTGCCATAATTTTTAAAGTAAGAAACCATTTTATTAAATAAGAAAATACATAGCGTTAATTGAAGTCTTTTACTTGCTCAAAACACATAAACATACAGGGATGTTGATCATTGATTAGGGTGATAACTGTTCTCACTACAACTTAAGGCACCAAAGTTTAAATTTTAGGAAGGAGTTGAGTGTAGTGGCACTTGCCTAGAATCTTAATGGCTTAAGAGGCTGAAGCAGGAGGATCACAATTTTGAGACCAGAGGCAGCCTGCGCAACTTAGCAAGAGCCTGTCTCAAGATAGAAAATTTAAAAAGGGACTGGGGGTACAGCTCAGTGGTAGAGCGCTTGCAAAGTGAGTCTGAGGCCCTGGATCCAGCCCACCCAATACGGCAAAACAAACAAACAAACAAAAAATAAAAAACAAAATTTTAAGAAAGAAGTAACAAAAGTTCTTATGAAATATTTTCTCTCAATATACAAAACTCTAATCACTAAAAGAATACATTCTTATCCACATTATTTTTTTTTCACTGCTCAGGAGTTGAACCCAAGGACTCACACATGCTAGGTAACTGCACTACCACTGATCTGCACTCCCAGACCCATTTTTATTTTTTATTTTGAAATAGGATCTCAGCAAACTGTATAGACTGGCTCAGACCACAATCTCTGGATCCTCTTTCCTTAGCCTCTGGGCACCACACCTATCCACACTATTATTACATGTTCCTAAAAAAGAGCCTGTAAAGAAAATTTCTACCTGTGCAATCTACTTTCTAAGTAATATCCAATATACTATTAGAATTTTACTATTGTGTAGTAACTGAAGGACAATAAGATTCAGAAAAGTGGTATCAAACAGAATGCTAGCCAAAAAGGGATGTTTGGATGAACAGATTTAAGTAAGAAGCTATTGGAAACATTGTGAAGGTATCCTTCGTAAACCAGTCTACAATGAAAGGTAACTTTTGTGTATAGTGGGGGGATTTGGGGGTTGAACCCAGGATTTGCATATATTTTGCAAGGGCTCTACCACCGGGCTACACTCTCAGGCCAATTTAAAATTTTTATTTTGAAGTTGGGCACAGTTGCGCACGCCTGTAATCCCAGTGGTTCAGGAGGCAGAGGCAGGAAGATAGCAAGATCGAGACCAGAGGTAGTCTGCGTAATTTATAGGGACCCTATCTCAAAAAAAAAAAAAAAAAAAAAAAAAGGGCTGGGCGTGCAGCTCAGTGGTCCAGCACTTGCAAAACATGCAACTGCGAGGCCCCGGGTTCAACCCCCAGTACCGCAAAAAACAAAAAACAACAACAACAAAAAAATTATTTTGAGTCAGAGTCTCACTAAATTATGCATGCTGCCTCTAGCCTGGAACTTGAAATCCTCCTGCATCTGCCTCCCAATTTGCTTGGATTACAAATGTGGACCACCACACCTGGCTCTGAGGTAACTTTTTTTTTTTTTTTTTTTGCGGTACTGGGGGTTGAACGCTGGGCCTCACACCTGCATGCTCTGCAAGTGCTGGACCACTGAGCTGCGCCCCCAGCCCACTTTTTTACTTTTTGAGACAGGGTCTCACTAGATTATGCAGATGGCCTCTGGTCTCAAACTTGCAATCCTCCTGCCCCCACCTCCCAAACTGTTGGGATTACAGGCATGCGCCACCACGCCCAGCTGAGGTAACCTTTTAAACAAAGTATTATATATTCCTCAGGAAAGTCTCTATGCAAATAAAATAAATTTCCTTTTTTTGTCTTCCTTTTTTCTTTCTTTAGCAGAGAAGCACTAACAATACTGTTTCCCTTGTTGTATGTAGGGTTGCTATGAGTCAGGCACTGACTCGATGGCACCTAACAACAACTATATTACATGGGCTGGGGTTTATCTCAGATGGTAGAGTGCTGTGCTGCACTCTCTGATGACCCAGTTTCGATCTCCAGAACCATGAAAACTTGAGGATATGGCAATCCACTCAAGAAGCAATCCCGAAATAATCAGACATTGAAAACCCTATGAGAGTCACTATTGAGTCAGACCCGACTTGAGGACGCCTAACAACAACTATATTACATGGATGATTCAAAATTTATTTTTAAGAGTTTCTTATGACAGAATGTTTAGGTTTCTATATCACTTCTTCATTTTCTTATTTTCATTCATGTTTTAATCTTTTTACTAAATAGCTTCATTTTAATATAATTTATAAAGTTCCCTTGACTCAAATATACAATTCAATAATGTTTTTATAGAGTTGTGGAACTGCTATGACCTATTTTTTTTTCTTTTATGACAGAGTCTTGTTTGCATCCTCAGCTAGTCTCAGACTCATGATCCTCCTGCCTCTGTTTCTGCAGTGCTGGGATTAGAGCACTGTGTGTCACCACAACCCATACTTCAAAAGAAATTTTAAAATGTTTTAATCATTAGGAGTCATTCCTCTTTCCCCAGGCCTCTAGCTAGGCAAACATGCTACCCTGAGCTGTATTCCTTGGCTTTTTTTTTTTTTTTTTCTTTCTATTTTGTGGTACTGGGGAGCTTAACCTAAGGCCTCATGGATGCTTTAGCAAGTGTGTTACCACTGAGCTGCAACTCCCAGCACTTTACATTTTATTTAAGACAGGGTCTTGCTAAATCGTACAGGTTGCCCCTGGCCTCAATCTTGTGATTCTCCCACCTCAGTCTCCTTAGTCACTGGCATGACATGTGTGTGCCACCATGCCAGGCAGAATTTCTTTATTGGAGCACTAAGCAAAGTCCTTTCTCAGCAGACGGTGCTAGGAGGCGGCTGCAGAAGAGGGTGCTCCTGCTGATCCTGTGTGTCTATATCACAGGTGGGCAGTGCAGATTAAAAGACATTTGGTGGAGTCCTTCTGAGCTGTGCCCTGGCTTGATGATCACTTCTTATAGGGGCTCGGGCTCCTGGCTTCCTACCCACATTGGTACACCTGCACTTCTAACCATTAGCTGTGGCCCAGTTCAAGCTGTTTCCTGCTTGTCCAGGGCCCACACACCAGCTCTTGCCTGGGCAAATGACCCAAATTCTCTGTTACCCAGTGGACTGCAGCTATACCTTTGCCAGTAAGGTCTGAATCGCAGTTTAGGGGAGATTTGGGTCACCTCCTTTCCAATTTGTGCTTCCTTGGATAATGTCCCTCAGCCCTAGGATACTGAGTTCTCATATAGTTACTTTTATTACAGCTTGATATCCCTTACATTAAATGTTCCCTGTTTAAATCAATGTGTAGTTTCTGTTTTCTGATAGGGCTCAGACTGATGCTTAACGTCAGTTGTGTCAGGTAGTGCTCAAGGCCAAATAACATAGATGAGGTAGTTGCTTTGTGCAGCTTACATTCTACAGAGGTTAGCTAAGACCTAGCTTACAAGATAAATCGGTTATTGTTGTTAGGTGCCATTGAGTCAGAGTCCAACTCCTATCAAACCTAAGTACAACAGAATGAAACACTCCCCAACTCTGTGCCATGCCTGGCACTCTGTCAGTGCTTCCTAGCTTTTCATAGGGTTTTCGACGGGGAGTGGGCTGCCGGTTCCTTCTCCCATTTTTGTAGTACTGAAGATTGAACCCAGGGCCTCAGAGCACAGAGAGAAGCACTCCACCAACTGAACTAAACCTCAGCCCCTAAGATAAATTTAGCCATATAAAACTTTGAGGCAGAATATTCCAAGTACAAGGAGCCAAGTGTAAAGGACATAAGTGACAATGAACTGCATATATATGGGAGCCACAAAGACAAATGGGATTTGACTTCAACAAGCAAGGAGGAAAACAAGAAGTTGAAGAGAGAAGCCTCTCAGGAAGGTTTAAGTATAACACAGAGCAGTTTTGAGAATGCATGAGAGCAGTTTACTAAAAATTACACCAGTGTAATGGAATAAAGTGGGACTTATGGTCGCCTGATTTTTTCGCCATGGGGAAGGAGCCTGGATATTATTCCGAGTGATAAAATGTAACTGGAAGGCTGTTTGTGTGTGAGAAACATAATCGATCCTGAGAGATCACTCTGCGTTATATTGAATGACAGTGAAAGAAAGGTGAAAAATGGTGCCAAGACAGTTAACAAGGGGGGAGAAAATGGTGCAATCCGTGAGGCAGTCTTGGGACAGGAGGGGTGTTTCATCTTTTCATTCCTTGTATCACACACAGTACCACCATGTAAAGAATATGCTAGAATAAAGAAGGCTTTAAAAAGTGCTCAGCCTGGGCTGAATAGAAACAAAAATGGTAGGTAACCAATCAAATACTTTTAGGACTTGGTCACTGATAGGTGAAGTGTGAATGGTGGCAGTATTGGGAGGTGTTTTATACAAACAGAGGCTGGGAAACAAATGCTAAATCAAACTGACCAGGTAGCAGGAGTTTTGCCCTGGAGAGGCTGTGTAATACACTAGGGGGCTAAGCCTCACCCTGTCATGGATTGGAAGCTATTGATGGATTTCAGGTAGGGTAGAGATTATGTGTCCTATGGATCCCTTGAAAAATTATGATGTATTTCAGAGAGCAAAGACCGAAGGAAGAATGAAGTAGAAAAGAACATGAAAGAAAAACAGAAAGAAACAGCTAATTCTCACTGGGGAAAGAAAGCAACACAATTTATTAAGTATGGAAAGCAATGCATGAAAGCCTTTTCATTTAATCTGCATAATAACCAAGTATTGCTATTTTCATGTGAGACTCTAAGAAACTTGCTCAAGGTCACAACAGGAACTGTACTTAGTAACAAAGGTAATATTTAAAGCTGATTTTGTTTTTACAATAATAAGCCTGTGATATCACATATACATTTTGAATTTTTATTTCAAAACAAAGAACCACAGTAACATTAATAGAAAATCCATACGTAAATATTTACAACGTGGGCACTGAGAAATGGGAAAAATTCCACCCTGCATTACTGCCAGCTCGCTGAGGAGCTCTGAGAGGGGCAATTAGAAGAAGCCACCTTTTCCAACAAAGCCCCTTTCCATAGCTGTGTGAGTTTTTATCCAAAGGCTCAACAACTAGAGGGAATGGTGAGAACTGAGAACTAAAATACTGTTTTGTGCAAGGGTTTGGATACAGGATCTGAATGTGTAAGCACCAAAGGAGGGCAAGGGAGATCAGGCAACCTATGAGGAAGGAAGAGAGGGTGAGTGTCGTCAGGGGCCAGCCTCCACGTATTGAAGAACCAGAGAATGGGATGACTTGTGGAGGTATCCTTGACCTGTGGCGGGAGTGAATCTTGTCATCAGCTCTAACCCTCTCGAACACTCCAGTTAGAAGCAAGTCTTTATTTCTCATTCCCTTAAAAGAAATTCCCTCTCCCCACAACAGAGTGCCCAGGAGCCACATGCCCTGACCTCACTCTTTCCTATTCCCGTTGTCCCTCCCAGCTGGACTGAGGCTGAGCCCTCCACCCTCAGCCTCAAAGGGAAAAGGTAGCCAGATGAGTCTGAATCTAAGTCCTGGGTGCAAACTCCACCCAGCAGAGGCAGTGTTATTTGTATATATAGGGAAGTGTTTTAAAACATTCTATTCAAAAGGGGGCTACATACAGGAGCCAAGGAAACAAGCCACCAGTAAACTATTTCTACCCAGAGCAAAGTGACAGTGTAATACATTCATATTCTCAAGTGTGGGCTGCACTACACATTTAC
>VMDO01005224.1:93912-114341 GCA_007922755.1 Pedetes capensis
TTTTTTAAGGTTTTTCATTTGGAAGAGCCCTACCACTAGATGGTTGGTGGGATGACTTAAAAAAAAAAAAAAAAAAAGTGAGTCCACTATAAGGGGAAGGAGTTGTTTCATCCAGGGAAGGGGAGGGACATTGGCAGGCTTTCTACAAATAACCTTCCCTTCTCTGGTCTCCATCCAAAATTAAAACCCATCAACCACCATTAACTACAATGCCCATTTTAGTAAGAACCCTAGATTTCAAGTAGTACTATCTATAACCTATAATCTTAAATAGAAATTCCAAAGGAAACCCGTAACTTTTCCATACAGGCACATGACTCTCCTGAGATATCAAACTAAAGAGTTTGTATGTGGAACACTGAAGTTGTTAAGAGGCAATGTGCAAACCTCAGGCACCGCATTACAGACCCTGCAATAATGAATGACAGACACTTCTCTCTCCCTTCTTCCCTTCTTGGGACACCTTAACCTCTCCATCACCAAACCTTCTTTACACTATAAATCATAACCTCTCCAGCATCAAACTTCTTTACCTCTTCACACACCTCCCTCTAATTTCAATTTCCTTAGGTTTTCATTATTTGGCAAAATTACTCTACACTTAAAAAAATAAATATTTATGCAATAAAACCAGAAGATAAAATAAATAAAACTCAAGTTACTTTGTTGTGCTGGGCTATGTGGAAGTGAGGAAGGTGCTCTGATTTATTTTGCCACCCCCCTCCACTGTGTGTATCTGTTCCTGCTAATCTGAGGTGGGGACCGCACCCTTGCTCCTACTCCCCATGTGTCCTAGTGAGGCGATGTCAGACCTAAGGGAAGAAGAGCTGGCAGAGTTATATGCTATGCAGCCAGCCTCTCCTGAAATGAAGGTAGGTTCATTTGGTCTCTACTGAGTGGAAGAGAATGTCCAAGAAATGAAATAGTTAAAAAGCCGCTGAAGATTCGACTAACCCCCAGCACCAGGTTCATCTGAGTGTTTGTGGAGGTGAGATGGGAAAGGAAACGAGCAGCAGCATTCAGAAGCAGTCCTGGGTTCATCCTGATGATGTCTCCCCCTCTTCAGGGAGAGATGGCTTTCCATGTTGGGAGGGAGGTGGAAGGAGGAGGCCTCAGACATTGGTGGTGGCCTCCTTACCAGGCTGGGCGCTATTCATCTCCAATGCAGAGGCCTTCCCAGACTCGTGAGCCTGCCCTTCAAAGGCCCGTGTGATATCCTCAAAGGTCCTGCCTCGGGTCTCAGGGACTTTGAAGAAGGTGAAGATCAAGAAGATAATGAGGAAAATGACGAAGACAATAAAAACGTAGGCTCCTAAATAGGACTGGTGAAAGACAGAAAAGGAGGGTTGATATAAAAATCTGGTTATTGACAAATTCAATTTCCTTCACATCTCTGTCTCTAATGGGCCTCAAGCTTTAACTCCTCAATATCAAATGGCAACAGGTAGGTTCCATCTGAGATTCACTTATGGTGCCATTGCTAACTTACTACTGTATATCTCTGCAATTTTCTTTGTGTCATGCCTTTTCCTATTCACTAGTTAGCTCCTTCCAATTACCTACTGAGTTTTGAGATATTTGATCATTGTATTTATTTCTTTTATTTTTTTGCAATACCAGGGGTTAGACCCAGGGCCACATGCATGCTTTGCAAATGCTCTACCACCGAGCAGTACCCTCAGTCCATTTCTTGAGACAAGATCTCATTAAGTTACCTAGATTACTTCTGACCTCAAACTTGCAATTCACCTGCCTCAGTCTCCCAAGTTGCTAGGACTGTAAGTGTGTATCACACTGATGATTATATTTAAAGTATGGGTTTCTTGACGGGAGCAGTGGTACACACTTATAATCCTAACGACTCAGCAGGCAGAGGCAGGATTACAGGTTCAAGGCCAGAGGCAGCCTGTGAGACTGTCTCAATTTAAAAAATAAAAAAAGGGGTTGGGGATGTAGCTCAGTAGTAGAGTGCTTGCCAAGTGTACGCAAGGACCTGGTCCAGTTCCCCAAGACTCCCCAAATAAATAAATAAATAAATAAATAAATAAATAAATAAATAAATAAATATCTGGATTTCTAAAAAGACTCATAAATATGAAATGAATTCTAGATGTCCACTGCCTAGTTCCTTTATGTCACAAATCAGTCCCAGGTCATTTTATAATACGATCTGCCTGTTAAAATCCTCAGTGAGCCTTTAAGATCACAAAGTCATTCATGCTAATTCAAATTATGGATTAAGTATTGGTTTGGAATATTTTGATGCTTACTGCTATCATTCTGTTTCTAGGCCTGCATCATCTCAGGCTAGTGGTCCTGTTTCAAAAGTTTCAGAAGAGAAAAATAAATAAATAAAAAATGAAATAAAGTTTCCCAGTTTTAGCCCCCTGCTTCAATCTTTTCTTTCATTTCTTTATTTGTGTTGTGTATACATATATATCCAGATCTCAGAAGGTAAGCAGGGTCAGGCTTGAGAGAACGGGAGACCATGGGGGAAAACCAGGTGCTTTAGGCTTGAGAGAAGGACCTGGCAACCTACTCCCAAAAAAACAATCAGCCATTCAAAACGTTATGAATAGCAGAGAAGCACGACAATAGTGCTAGGCATGGCACAGTGTTGGGTAATGTTTCATTTGTTGTACAGAGGGTCTTTATGAATTGGACTTGACTTGACAGCACCTAACAACAAACATCTATATCTATATCTCTATGTATCTATACATCTATGTATGTATGTGCCTCTTTGAAAATGAGCAGGAGCAGCCGGGTGCGGTGGCACACGCCTGTAATCCCAGTGGCTCGGGAGGCGGAGGCATGAGGATCACAAGTTTGAGACCAGAGGCAGTCTGTGTAATTTAGCAAGACCCTGACCTAAAAAAGTAAAAAAATGGGCTGAGGGGGCAGCTCAGTGGTACAGCAGTTGCAGAGCATGCAAGCGTGAGGCCCTGGGTTCAACTCCCAGTATCACAAAAAAAAAAAAAAAAAAAAAAAAAAAAAAAAAAAAAAAAAAAAAAAAAAAAAAAAAAAAAAAAAAAAAAAAAAAAAAAAAAAAAAAAAGAAAAAAGAAAATGAGCAGGAGCCAGGTGTGTTGGCTCAAGCCTGCCATCCCAGCAACTCAGGTGACTGCGACAGGATTGTGAATGAGGCCAGAGGTTGCCTGCATAACCTGACACAAAATAAAAAATAATAAATGGGCTGAGACACTTGCAAAGTAAGAGCAAGGCTCTGGGTTCAACTCAAGTACTGCAAAAAAATGGAAATGAGGAAAATCTGGTTTCAAGCCCTTGATAGCCAATCCTTCACTGACTAACAGTTAATAACTATTATTAAGGTGTATCAGAAACATGTTGGCTTAAGTGAGTTGATTTCAAGAAAGGCTGAGAGTTTCCTTTTCATTTACTTACTGCAGCTGAGGGGAAGAGCAGTCCAACCAAAAAGTTGGAGGTCCAATTAGAACAGCCAGCCACTGCCATGGCTGCTGGGCGAGGTCCCTGGCTGAAGAGTTCAGCCACAATAAACCAGGGAATGGGGCCTGGTCCAATCTCAAAGAAGGCCACATAGGTCAAGATAGCCCCAATACAGATAAAGCTCATTGAATCATATTCATCCTGTAAGAGAAAGGAACAGAGGAAAGTTTGTATTAAGACAGTCTGCCCTGGGTTCAGCATCCCAGGCATGAGTACTAAGTGGTACACTCCTTCTGAGCTACGGGATAATGCAGCTACTAGACTTGAAGTCAAAAGCCTTGGGTTTCTGAATCCCAGCCATGTGATCTTCTTTATGTTACTTTGCACTGAGACCATTTCACCATCTATAAAATGGGATTACCTCAAGATGATTTTTTATTTTTTTGGGTGTGGTACTTTGGAGTTGAACCCAGGGCTTTGCACATACTTTGCAAGTGTTCTACCACTGAACTGGACCCCTAACCCATTTTTCATTCATTTGAGTCAGGGTGTCTCTAAATTACACAGGTTGCCTCTGGCCTCTAACTTGGGATCCTTCCACCTCTGCCTCCCAAGTCACTGGGATTACAGGTGCATCCGGTGCATCTGCTGCATCAGGCCCAAGATGATTTTTAAGAATTAAATTAGATAACGTATTTTACAAGTCATGTTATATACACGTAAAAGTCATACCAGTTTACCTACGTCTGAGGCTCCACCTTTACTCTGGGCATCTTGCTTCTCTCAAATTTAACTTTATCAATGACCACCAGACTCAGCGTCTCACAACCTGTCAGAGTCAACTGCAACCTCTCCAAACCCTCACCCTTTCTTCCATTTAAAGAATACTCACCTTCAACAGCAAAGAAATAGTCATAAGGATGGAACAAAAGGCCATCCCTCCAAGGCCTATCATATGCAGAGTCCTCCTTCCTGCCCTTTCCACCAGAAACAACTGAAAGAAAAACAATGTAACATGAAGCTTCTGGTTTCCCTTTCACCAACACCCTATACCAGCTACTTGGAATATATCTTACTAACAGCCAGATATTTGTGATAGCCACAGCTCCCCTCTTCCATTTAGTTCTCTATAATCCTTTCTGTACCTCCCTTTTTCCACCTTCAAACATCTGTACCAAGAATTCTTTTTATCCCCCCAAATGATCACACCATCTAACTTACAGAAACTACAGTGAAGATAGTATTAACCACTCCTGCTCCAATGGTGGCATAGATTGGCTCCTCGACACCTGCATCCTTGAAGATTCCTGTTGAATAGTAGAACACCTAATAGGAAACAAAAGATGCATCTTGATAGGACTAGGCATAGCAGTGAATGGAACTCTCAAAAAATAAACTCAGAAGTACCAGAAGGCAGGTAAGGAGTCCTTTCTAGTCTTTTCACAATGTCTTTTTGGCAGATGAATTATCTTCTGTATCTTTCCTCTATAACTGTTAATGGGTTGGGGTTTAGCTCAGTTCGTAGAGCACTGCTCTGCAGTCTCTGAGGTCCTGAGTTCAATTCCCAGCACTGCAAAAATGGGAGAAGGATGTGGCAATCCACTCCTGAGGCAATCCCGAAACAATCAGCCACTGAAAACCCTATGAGGGCTGAGCGTGGTGGCGCACGCCTGTAATCCCAGCGGCTTGGGAGGCGGAGGCGGGAGGATCACAGGTTCGAGACCAGAGGCAGTCTGTGTAATTTAGCAAGACCCTGTCTCAAAAAGTTAAAAAAAAAAAAATGGGCTGAGGTGCAGCTCGGTGGTCCAGCACTTGCAGAGCATGCAGGCGCGAGGCCCTGGGTTCAACCCCCAGTACCGCAAAAAAAAAAAAAATTAAAAAAAAATAAAATAAAACAACAACAACAAAAAAACAAAACAAAAAAACCCTATGAGGATTGCTATGTCTATGAGTTAGATACAACTCGATGGCACCTAACAACATAACTGGTAATTCTCCACGCCAGCTACTCATTTCTATTTTTTCTTCTAGTGTTTAATCCTACTGTTCTATTCACTCACCCTTAGAGTGTACTTTATTATTATTTATTTATTTATTTAATTTTTTGCCACACTGGGGGTTGAACCCAGGGCCTTGCACCTGCATCCTCTGCAAGTGCTGGACCACAGAGCTGCACCCCCAGCCCATTTTTTTACTTTTTGAGACAGAGTCTCACTAAGTTACACAGACTGCCTCTGATCCTGAACTTGCAATCCTCCTGCCTCCGCCTCCCGAGCCAGTGGGATTACAGGTGTGCACCACCACTCCCAGTTTACTTTATTAATTTGTATAAAGATTTAAGTCTGTTTTTTTTTTCCTAATAGGATCTCACTATGTGGTCGGCTGGCCTAAAACTCATAACTCTCCTGTCTCAGGCTCCTGAGTGCTGGGATCATGGGATTACAGCTTGTGTGGAAAGATATTTGAATAGTTAAACCAGCAATGAATAATTATGCCAATTTTCTTCCTTATGAAACATATACATGGCTCAGGGTGTAGTTCAGTAATAGAGCCCTTGCCTAACATGTACAAATAACTGGATCTTCATCATTGCAAACAAAGAAACAAAAAAACCAACAAATCCCAAACCAGAAACAAACAAAAAACCCCAGGCAAAATAAACAAGGACACATCAAAAACCCAATAAAGTTCTCACAGTAAGATTTTCCTTGCTGCTATCATCAAGCTAGGCAAGCTAACCTGTATATCATCTCATTCAAATAAGCAATTTATACTACTAGGTAAAAACTATCCAGGCTCTTACCCATCAGCCTTTAAGGAAACCAGAAAACATCATTTGCTCAAAGATGAGTTGGAAAAGTGATTTCTAAGCCTGTTGTGCATCAGATTCATTGACTGATTGATTTTTTGTGGTAGTTGAGGGTAGAACCCAGGGCCTGGCATATACTCTGCAAGTGCTCTACCACTGAGCTGCACCCCCAACCCCTTTTTATTTTTATTTTTATCTTGAGACAGAGTCTCGCTAAGTTACACAGGCTGCCTCTGGCCTGGAACGTGCGATGCTCCTTGCCGCCCCCTCCCGCCCCCTCCCGAGTTGCTGAGATTACAGGCACGTCCAGCATTTGGGAAATTTTTTTTTGAGGCAGAATCTTGCTATGTGTCTGGCCTGGGCTCCAGCAATGTTCCCACCTCAGTCTCCTAAGTAACCAGGACCGTAGGCACACATGCCAGGCCCCTCAGGTGTTTTTGGTGAAATACTGCAAGCCTCCTTTGAGCCCAGAGTAGATACTCACAGCATTGATCCCAGACAGCTGCTGCGAGAGCTGGAGCACGACAGAAATCAGGAGGGGCTGATGGTAGTTGCGTGACTTGAAGAGCTCCAGCACAGTGACTTGCCTTTCCTGTGCCATCCTTGCACTCTCATCTTTCATCTCCTGGATGTCCTCAGTCACATCCTGGGTCCCCCGTAATCGCTGGAGGACTGGGGAAAAGAACAGAGGAAAGGGTAAAGACACTGAGCTGCTGTTAGGAGGGCGGGGGGGGGGGGGGGGGGGGGGGGGGGGGGGGGGGGATGCACACCTGTGATCCCAGCGACTTGGGAGGCGAAGGCAGGAGGATTGCGAATGTGAGGCCAGAGGCAGCTGAGTAACTTAGTGAGAACCTCTCTCAAGATAAAAAATTAAAGAGGGGTGAGGGGTACAGCTCAGTGGCAGAAAGTATGCAAAGTATGTCTGAGGCCCTGGGTTTGACCTCTAGTACTGAAACACAAAAAAAGAAAGATACTGTGCTGCCCTGAATCATATTTCCTGTCCAACAGTGGCAAGAAGTCACGCTTGATGAGGGTACCCACAAGCCATGCCTCAGTTTGCCTTCTCATCTTATTCTTAGGGGTTTGATACAAGAGAAACCAGAAAACTCTTCACTTGGTTTTTGAGAGGCAGGGAAGGGGAACAACAACAACCAGACACATTTCCCTCACCCTTAACAAATCAGAACTCCAAATTCCTAAAGTGAAGTGTACTCACCTTCCTTAGCACTCTCCTCCTCTTTTTTGTTAATGAGCAAGAATCTAGGACTTTCAGGACAAAATGGAAGGGCTGCACTTTGTAGGATGGCTGGAACGATGGTAAAGCCCAACAGCCCAGGCCACAGCTCTTCAGACCCCAAGATCACCTCCAGACCAAAGATCTAGAAACCAGATGAAGATAATTCCTATAATTCCATGAAGTAAATCCCATAATTCCAAGGCAGCAAGTTTACTTTTAAAAAGTTGAGAAAAATCATCCATTCTTTTATCACAGAAAAAAGATAAACAAATTTTGTTTCTCTTCCTTTCTCTGTCCCATCTGCTTTGTTTAGTTACATCTATGAGCTACAATAATATTGGAAGATTTTGTTGTTGTTAGGTGTCATGGAGTCAGTCAGGTCCTCCTCATAGCAATTTACTATGTATAGCAGAAAAACATTCCTTGACCCTGTCCCATGACTGGCATTATGTCAGTGCTTCTCTGCTATTCATAGGATTTTCAATGGGTGACTGTTTTGGGAGTGGGCTGCCAGGTCCTTCTTGCAAGCCTACAGCACGTGGTGTTCCCAGGTGGTCTCCCATCCAAGTACTAACCAGGCCCAACCCTGCTTAACTTCCAAGATCTAACGAGATCGGATGCCAGGGTTGTATGGCTATAGACATCTGCAGCTTTTAGATAGATATAATTAAATACGCCAGTATGCCAGATATTGTCAAGTGGTTTACCTATGTTAACTCATTCAAAGAGCAAGAAAGTGATTAGGTGTGAGAAATTTTAGGGTACCTGAGCCACAAGAATACCGATGACAATGCCCAGCTGGTTAAGAGTGCCAAAGGCGCCCCGCAGGGCCGTGGGAGATATCTCTCCAATGTACATGGGCACGAAACCTGTGCAGAGTCCACAGAAGATGCCAATAACCAAGCGGCCCAGGATCAGCATTTCAACCGACTCAGCTATCTTGCAGAACCCCATAAGGCTGCCACCAGCGATGGCCAACAGGTTGACTATAAGCATTGAATTGCGCCTGCAAGGTTAATCGAAGACAAAGCGAAGTTAGCCAAGTGAGAGGCTCCCAATCTCTCCCTTTCTTTCATCATTTTTCCACTCTTCTCCAGGCTTATATCTTCTCTTTTGGTTTAATATTTTTCCACTTTTATTTTTTTGGTGCATGCTAGGCAAGTGCTCTTCCACCGAATTAGCACTCCCAGCCCCTTTTTAGGCTTTTTACCACATTCACGTAAATATAGTCGCTTAGCTCTAACACTGTAATGATGATAAATGACTTCAGATGAAAAGGTTTCCTACGTCACAGAAAATTATACTCAGGCCAGGCGCGGTGGCGCATGCCTGTAATCCCAGAGGCTCGGGAGGCGGAGGCAGGAGGATTGCAAGTTCGAGACCAGAGGCAGTCTGTGTAATTTAGCAAGACCCTGTCTCAAAAAGTAAAAAAAAAAAAAGGGCTGGGGGCACAGCTTAGTGGTCCAGCACTTGCAAAGCATGCAGGCGCAAGGCCCTGGGTTCAACCCCTAGTACCGCAAAGAAAGAAAAAAAAAGAAAATTATACTCAGAAGGCAGTTAACCTCACTTCTCCTTTTCTAAGCTGGTAAATGGCTAGTTTGCAGTGATGCATTAACAAGGAGCATTGATATCTGGCACAGATAATTATATTGTTATAATTATAAATATAATAGTTATGTTAATTATAATTATTAAATATATTAATTATTATTATTACTAAACATGGGATGAAAAGCCACTGACTAAAACAGCTGATGGAAGTCAGAAGTAAAAGATAAACATCAAAAATCTACAACATGTATTGGAGAAGAATCGGCATCACGATTCTTCAGTGATTCTGGACTTGGTTTGTTGTTGTTAGGTGCCGTCGAGTTGGTATCCAACTCATAGCAACCCTCTGTACAACAAGGGAAACACTATTGTCAGTGCTTCTCTGCTGTTCATCGGGTTTTCAATGGCAGATTGATTTTTGGGAGGGGGTTGCCAGGTCCTTCTCCCAAGCCTACAGCTTCTGGTGTTCCCAGGCGGTCTCCCATCCAGGTACTAACCAGGCCCGAACCTGCTTAGCTTCCGAGATCTGATGGGATCGGATGCCACAGGGCTACAGCTGCAGGCCCTGGACTTGGTAGCCCCTTGGAGTACCTGAGGAGCTTTGAAAAATACCAATACCTGGATCCTATCCCCAGAGATGCTCACTTAATTGGCACTAGGACTTTTAAAACTCCCCCAGGAGATTCCAAATGTGCAACCATGGTAGAGAACTACTGCTAAGAGAAAAATTACTTTCCTTATTCTTGCCTTTCTCTGAATTCCTTTGTCTCCTACCTCCTGTATAAAGTTCTTTTGCCCATAAAAACAGAAAGAAAGCCGTGTTTGTTATGAGTGAAGAGGCCTAGTTAAAAGCTTAATGACATTAAGAGGACAGGAGTATAGTTTAGTGGGAGAGCACTTGCCTAGCAAGCTCAAGGCCTTGGGTTTGATCCTTACCACAAAAAAACATAACTTAAAAACAACTTTAGTAACTAGATAGACCGTGGTCTTCAAAAACCAAAATAAAATGTTAACAAATAGATTGATTTATTAATTCTTATGGGAATTTTTTGCTTTATTAACTCTTTAGCTGGAATTCCATTTGCACATCATTGTTGCTAGGTGCTATTGAGTTGTGTCTGACTCATAACAACCCTCATAGGGTTTTCAATGGCTGATTGTTTTCAGGATTGCGTTGAGAGAGGATCGCCATGTCCTTTCCCATCTTTGTGATGCTGGGAGTCAAACCTGGGACCTTAGAGACTGCAGAGCAACACTCTACCAACTGAGCTAAATCCCAGCCCATCCAGAACATCTAAGTTACTAAATGGTTCCTTTAGTCATTCTTCAGAGTATTCTATCGTAAGATATTTTAGAAGCTAGTACTGAGTGAAAAAAATTTTTTTTCTTCTTTTGTTTTTGGTGGTGCTGGAGATTGAACCCAGGGCTTTGTGCATTCTAGGCAAGCATTCCACTACTGAGCTACATCTCCAGGCCCTCATTTTTCTTTTTGGAGAGAAAATTCAGTTACTTGGCCATTTTCCATATTTGCCATAAACCAAGGTCAGCAAAAATATCACCTGTATAAAATAATGAAAAGATTTCCATAAATCTTCTACCTCCCTCCCTCCCTTCCATCCCTCCAACATGGTCTTAGTATGTATCCTTGATCTTTTGACGATCCTCCTGCCTCAGCTCTCTGAGAGCTGGCATTATAAGTATGCACTACCACCTCTGGCAACTCCAAAATTTTATTAGTAAAGCGAACAACTTCTGACCTTTTAAATAGAATATGTTTCCAGGAAACTCCATGATTGCCCTCACTAAAGAGTAACTGTGACTAGCCTAAGGTGGACTGCAGAGGCCAGTCATTCACATGTCCATCTCCTAAAAGGCTAAGTGGAGCTACACAATGCAATAGAGCTCACAGTTGGAGACAGGTAGACTAGGTTTCCCTGGAGTAGATTTGATGTGTTCTCATTCTGATCAATCATCACCTCGCTGACTTAATTTTCTATGCTCTTCCCTCAATGCAAGAACTATAGTCCCCACGCAAAAAGAAAAACCAAAATGAAAAAACAGTATAGCCCCACTCCTTGCCCAGTTTTTGGTCAATACCTGCCAAAGCGGTTCACAAAGACTCCAACGGAAAAGGAGCCAATCATACCACCAACGGAGAAGATGGCTACCGACAGGGACCACAGGGCCCTGAGCAACTCCTCAGTGGGTAATTCTTCTAGCCTCTCTTCCAGAGTGTAATTGAGAAAGTCCTTTATGATCTGCACAATAAAACAATTCAGAGGACAGATTGTTATAGCTGGATAAGAACAACAAATACTAGGAATGGTTTCCTCCCTAAGAAAACAGCACCACTTATTATTTTATAGGTACAGAACCAAGGAGATGAATGGGTGGGGAACGGAAGAGACCAAATAACACACCGGAATTAAAGTTACTAGCCTTAAAAAGAGCAATTTAAAAAATCTGTCATAAAAATCCCAGTAGATGGCAGCACCGACATTCACTATCTACCCTATCATTCTCCTAAGACCCTCTCTAGACTTTGTTACTAATCCCTAAGGGAGCCATTTGGTGAGGGCAAGGGGAAGAACTTGTAAAGCCCACAATCCGGGGAGTAAATTCCTGAACTACATTTCCCACCCTGGTACATTACCCCTCTTCTATTTTAATCAGGCTCCAAGCCTGGATACAAAGTTCGTCTTAAATTCTGAATTCTTGAAACTCTACTTCAAAATAAGTTCCCCATTTCATATTCTAAACTCTTAACCCTTGGTGCTTGACACTTACCACTTCAGGAGCATTGATTACTCCAGTGTTGTAGCCAAACTGGAAAGAGCCGATTGTAGCAATAGAGATGGCGAAGATCAGAGGTGGGGTTACCTAAAGGATAGAGGGGATGTGGAGGAGAGAAACAATCCTTAGCACTTTTAACTAATGATTGTCTCTTATTAATTGTGGGGATGTATTAAGAGAACTTGACCAATAAGAGGAATGAAAAGGACAAAAACCTGAGATTTAGGAAAATTTGGGAGGAGGAAGTGAAGAGAAACTAGGTTCATTCTTTTGGAAGCATTAAAAAATCTGCACCAAGTAAAGGCAAGCACGGGATTGCACTCAAGAACTGAGAGGGAGCCTGTAATCCTAGCAATGTGGAGGTAGGAGGATCGCAGGTTAGAGGCCAGAGACAGCTTGTTAAGTTATCAAGACCCTGACTCAAGAGAAACAATAGAAAAGGGGCTGTGGGTGAATCTTAGTGATAAAGAGCATGCATAAAAGCATGTGTGAGGCCCTGGGTTCACATCCCAGTTCTGCAAAAAACAAAACAAAACTGAGAGGGTAAAGGAAAAGACAGCCTCAAGCTTCCAAAGAACTGATTATTCTACAAATAGATTCACTGTAGTCTCACCATACCCTAGACTCCATAGAGGGCAGAGTGGCCGTGGTGGCTTCACCACTGGGCTGCTTTTAATTGTGTAAATGGGTTTCACTGCAACATTTCCATACATGCCTATACCATGCTTTGATCCTGTCCACCCCTCCCTTCTCTCCCTGCTCCCATTCACCTTCCCCTTCCTACTAGCGCTCTTTATATTTTCAGGTCAGTTTTTCTTTTCCTTCCTTCCTTCCTTTCTTTTTTAAGTTTTAAAGCTGGGCCTAGTGCATGCCCATAATTCCAAAATTTAAGATAGAAGGTGAAGCCGGGCATGGTGGTGAACGCCTGTAATCCCAGCGGCTGGGGAGGTGGAGGCGGGAGGGTCGCAAATTCGAGACTAGAGGTAGTCTGCATAATTTAGCGAGACCCCGTCTCAGAAAGTAAGCTACTAGGGGCGCAGCTCAGTGGTCCAGCACTTGCAAAGCATGCAGGCGCAAGGCCCTGGGTTCAACCCCCAGTACCGCCAAAAAAAAAAAAAAAAAAGAAAAAAAAAAGAAAAAGAAAAGATACAAGGTGGAGGCAGAAGGATCACAAATTTGAAGGCAGCCTGGGCTACATAGTGAGACTCTGTTTCAAACTAAAGAAAAAAAAAGTTTCAATATGTCAAAGAAAAGGTGATACTTTTCTTTCTATGTCTGGCTTATTTTGCTTAACATAATATCCTCCAGTTCCATCCACTTTCCTGTAAATGATATGATTTCAATTTTCTTTATGGCTGAATAATACTCCATAGTACACACATACACCACATTTTCTTTATCCATTCATCTGTTGATGGGCACCTAGGACTGGGTGGCTCCATCTCTGGACCATGTAACAATATATCTACCAGCTACATTCTGGCCCCTTGAGTCTTCCTGTTTACCAAATATGGTACTTCCATCTTCCACTGACTAGGGAGAGCACACTCCAATACATTAGGAGCCATTTTTAGTATGGTAATTGATAATCAAGCAGTCTTTTCTCCCTTTGCTGGGAATCATTCCGTAGGCAAGTAGTAGTATCTTAGATTAACACCTTGGCTCAAATCTTGCATCTGAGGCCATCCTCTTTGGCTTCCCTGCCAACCCTTTAGCCTTTCCTAATCAAACTCTTTTCTTCTCAGGTCAGAGGGGGCAGCAGGCTGGAGCTTCAGCTGCGGAGCTGACCTTCTCTCCACCTTCTCAGCAGTCTTAGTTAGACCTAGCTGAGTGCTAAATACCCCTGAGGGGCCCACTTTACAAGTATTTTCCTGTTAAATCTTTTTCCTTTTAGTAAAAACCTCATCTGTCTCCTCTCCTCACTCACCATCTTCCAGGGTTTTTTGCTCTTCTGTATTAGTTTTTTCATCCCGTCTCTTAGTTTCCTTTATTTTGAAATAAATTTTCTTTAGTGAAAATGCCTTCCCAATGCTGCATATTCAGCACCCCCCCCCGTAATACATTAATATTTCCTGCACTCACAATCAGAACCACAATAAGGACCAGTAGAATTCTCTCTCTTCCGTGTCCGAGGAATCCTATAGATGGGCTGATACTGAGCTGCGCTCCCAAACCAACCTCAGGTCCTCTCAAGGTCTAACGCTTCCAGAAGCCATCATGCTGGCGCTGAGACCTACATTTCAATCTACACAGCCAAGCAGTCCGGGTCCCCCGAAACTGAGCTGTCTCGTGGTATGTTTACATAAAATAAATCCGAGAACCAAACACGACTTCACCAATGACTTTGCTATGATAGAAAGGTGACTGATGCCAGGATGATTCTCTTATCAGTTATGACAGGCAAAGAGAGCTGGTGACCCCAGCATCGCAGCCTGGAGGAGAAATGAAAAGGCCTCAAGATGGCTTGGTGACATCGGAGAAAACAGCACAATCAGCGCCAAGATTTGCCTTTCTGATTGTACCCCAAACAAGCGAAAATAACCAGTAATTGCATCATTCTTACCTTCGATGTCCCCATGGTCCTAATTTAATTCTTGCCAAATCTTTAAGAAAGATCTAGGGATGTGATTCCAGAGACACCTTCTCCAGCCAACAAAACCTTCAAAATGTCCTTCTAAGAGTCAGCGAGTTTTCTTCAGATCTTCAGCAGCTCCACATCCTCACTGGGACCGTTACAACAAGCATCTCTAGGTCTGGCTGGGATGTTTGTCTGTTTATAAGCTCTGTAAAGGGTGGAGCCTTCTACCTCCTCCAGCCCAGCCCATCCCTACCCCCCACCAATAACCAGTGACACGGGAATTCTGTGATCTTGTTATCACAACTTCAAAAATCCTCCCCGCCCCTCCACCCTCTTCCAGGCAATCACTCACCCCCTCCCCCCTTTAAAAACCACATCCTGTTACTCTCTCCACCCCGCGGTTTTTTCTTTTTTTAAGCTCATCCAAATTCCTTCCCTTTTCTAGTTTCACAGACAAAATGCTATCAGAAAAGCCCAGAGGGAGGGCAAATACATTACATTTTGCTTTTAAATGTGCTTGGGATTGAATCACTCTACAGAGAGACAATAAATCTATCTATATAAGGCAGAGTTGAGTGGGTGCTAGTATCAGACTTAGAGTCATTTAAAGGAGTGTAAGCAAAAGAACACATAACCCTAAGAATTTAATCAGCTGCTTTGTGATTATAGGCTGAGTACGCAATTGACTACACAGATATTTGCTGAGCACATGCCATGTATCAAGGATTCTCTAAAAAGCTGGCGATTCTTAATGACATAGTGCTATGGCTGGGGTTTAGCTCAGTTGGTAGAGTGCTGCTCTTCGCTCTCTTAGGCCCTGGATTCCACCTCCAGCACCTCAAAAATGAGAAAAGGACTCAGCAGCCCACTCCCAGAAACAATCTAGAAACAAGCAGCCACTGAAAACCCTATGTATAAGTATATAGGGTCGCTATGAGTCAGACCTGACTTGATGGAACCTAACAACAAGAATGTAGTGCCAGGCATGGCACAGTGTCGGGTAGTGTTTTGTTCTGTTGTACACAGGATTACTATGAATCTGACCTGACTCAACAGCATTTAACAACAACAATAAGGACCAAAAAGTTCTGACCCGCAAAGAAGTTAGTGTTTCCCTTCTAGCGTTTAAAAAAATAAAAAAGGCACAAGGGCAACAGGTTTTCACATGAGAAAGAATTATTAATATCCTATTATTAATAAAGTCAGGTATGGTGGTATACATCTGTAATCCCAGGACTAGGGGAAGTTGAGGCAGGAGGATCAACCATGAGTTGGAGGCCAGCCTGGCCAGCCTGGGCTACACAGTGAGATTTATCTAAAAAAAAAAAAATTCCTATTACTTATAGATTATTCATTTCTTGAAAGGAAAGTGTGAGATAAATATCCAATTACTGCTCTATACAAGAAAAAATAAAGATAGGGACTGAAGATGAAAGATAACAAGGGAGGAAGGAGGGCTCCAGGGTGAGAGTAAACAAAGCAAAATAAATCAGTTTGTGAGAGATAATATCAAGGCTTTGCCAGTGGGGAAACATCACCGGTCAAATTCCTAACATCCATTCATTTGCAGCCAAGCAAACCTTTCAGTACAGGAGATGGGTGGGGAAAAGCAGCTTAGTAAGTGGTAAAGGAGTAAAAATTTTCTAGATGTGAGCCTAGAATCCAAATTAATACTACTGGATCTGAAACGAACTAGATTATGTTTTCTCCTTAATAAATGAGATTATTTTATCGCCTTAAGTGAGGATGTTTTCTAAATCTTATCCTTAGCTGAGAGAATTGAGGTTAAGTGAAACTTAACATCCAAGAAAACCCTCCCTGAAGTGTCTCCTCCCCCACCTCATCCTTCCTTTCCAAGAAACACTGAGCCAGAGGCCCCATTAATTACCACAGTAACCCAATTTAGCAGCCAAAGGAAAAAGAATATACCATAGGAAAGCGCTGTCCAATAGAAATACAACGCAAGTCACTTGTGTAATACATTTTCTAGTAGCTAAATTAAAAATTCCAAAAGAAACAAGAGAAATTAATGGCAATAATCAATTAAATATATCCAAAACTATTATCACTTTTATCACTATTTTATCACTATTATCAATTAAATATATCCAAAACTATTATCACTTTAGCATGAAATCAATAAAAAATTGTCAGTTAGATTGTTTACATTTTTCTCTTTGTACAAAGTCTTAGAAGCCCAGTGTATGCTTTACGTGTGATATTCAGTTCTACCAAAACAAAGTTGTGTTTAACAGAAAAATATTTTAGGGCTTGGGGTGTAGCCCAGTGGTAGAGACCTTGCAAAGTATGAGTGAGGCCCTGGGTTCAACCCCTTGTTGTTGTTGTTAGGTGCCCGTTGAGTCGTGTCCGACTCCTAACGACCCTCATAAGGTTTTCAATGGCAGATTGTTTTGGGATTGCCTTGGGAGTGGGTTGCATGTCCTTCTCCCATTTTTGCAGTGCTGGGAATCAAACTCAGGACCTCAGAGACTGCAGAGCAGTGCTCTATCAACTGAGCGAAATCCCACCTGGTTCAACCCCTAAAAACTGAAAAAAAGAAGAAGAAGAAAAAAAAAGGACAGCAGCTGTACTACTGCCTGCCTTCATGTCTCCAAGGTGTATTTTCCTTATAGAGAATACCTACATTCTCTGTCTTTAATAAACTTAGTCCATAGTCTCTACTATAAAATGTTTTAAGTTGCCTTAATTTTAAAATGTAACCTCATTAAAATTAACAATTCAGTTCTTTAGGTCCACTAGACTCACGTGAGTGTACAAGAGCACACGAAGCTTGTGGCTGGACCTCGTAGCTTATAGTGAGACCATAAGGCCCTTTTTACACTTTTCTCTATTTTTTCTTTCACTTCTATTTATTGTTGTTGTTGTTGTTGTTAGGTGCCGTCGAGTCGGTATCCAACTCATAGTGACCCTCATAGGGTTTTCAATGGCTGACTGTTTTGGGATTGCCTCCGGAGTGGATTGCCAGGCCCTTCTCCCATTTTTGTGGTGCTGGGAATTGAACTCAGGACCTCAGAGACTGCAGCGCAGTGCTCTACCAACTGAGCCAAAGATTAGTCTCAAAATGCCTTTTGTTTGTTTTTACTGGGGATGGAACTCAAAGCCTCTGACATGCAGGTAAGCACTTCATCCCTGAGCTATAACCTTGGTCCTCCATAATGTCATTTTGGGGTATAAATTGGTTTTATTCTTTCTCCTTTCTAGCCTTAGAATACTTATTTTTTGTAATGTTTTGTAAGAGCAAATAGTAGCAGTGAAAGTAAAAAGAAGATGTGAGCTACTCCCTTCACTTTCTCAGAGGAGGCACTAAAGTAAGTCAGAACACAGGGCTTGCCTCAGCAATTATTTGCCCAATATTTATTTAATGAATAAATGAATCATGAAGGCCTACAGTTGTGCCTATTCCCGAATAATGTGTGCATCATTGCTATTGAGAAAGCTAATATTGAGGGTCAAATCTTAAATGTTTGAAACCTGTAACAAATAGAATATTTTCTTCTTGGTAAGAAAGAAAGGAGGTAAAAGGAGACAGAGTTTTTTTTTTTTTTCTGGCAAAACTCAGTCCAAGAAGATTACCTCTAGGAAAGTTAAGCTGAATGGCAGTGAAAGACAGCCTTGTACGTGATGTGATCAAAAAATATGGTGAGCGGGGCGTGGTGGGGCATGAATATAATCCTAACACTTGGGAAATAGGGGCAGGAGAATGGATGGGAGTTCAAAGCAGTTAGTTCCAGGACAGCCTGGCCTCCATAGTGAGGCCATCTCAAAAAGCAAAATAAAACAGCCCCCTACCCCAGCCCCCTAAAGCAGTGTAAAAGAATTAAAGCATTATAAAATACCTTTGTAACAACACAATTACTGTTCTAAAAGGAGCACATTTCACTTTGATCACTGAAAATTGAATGTTTCAGTTGAGATGTGTAGTAAGTGTAAGATACACTTGGATTTTTAAGTCCTAATACAAAAAAATGAATGCTGCTCTGTCATGCCATCCTGCGGAAAGGTAGGGATCTTCAGTAGGGGAAGCAGTGTGTTTAACCTGAGCAACAGTGTATGACAAGCTTGTTTGGTGTAGTCAATCAGCGGTGAGCTGCAGTTGAGAGAAGAGCCTGAGAAATGGGCAAGTGGTTTCATCCTCCATCATGACAACACTCCATGTGTCAAATGTCACATAATGGTGGGTCCTCATCTACTTCACTCGATCTGGTGCTGTGTGAAGAGTACTTTGAGGATTGATGTCAATCAGTCTTTTACTGTAATACATTTTTAAAATTTTTATTTTATTTTATTAATTTTAAATTTTATTTTTTGATCTCACCGGGCACTTCTGGCAATATATGTATTTTAATGAATTCAAATAAATCTCAAGAATCTAAATGTGCACTGAACAAATTGATGCAAATGCTCCCTGAGCAAGTAAGTGGCACCTAAGACATACCTGGTGGTCAAAAATCAGTACTGGCCTTGGCCCCAGTAACAGAGTCTAACTTAGATAATCCTACCTTGGGCAAGAAATAATAGTTGCTCAATTAACTTCTGATGCTTTTGGAAAAGGTTGATTAGTTGACTGAGGTCTTTGGTATACTGGGGAAGAAGGTGACAAGAGATTCCAAATGTCTGAAACTAAGGCTGGGACTCAATCCTGAGGGAATGCATATGCTAGGGAGGGCCAGCAAGGTCAGATGCCCTACAACATCTATCCTCCACCATTAGATTCTTTCTAGAATAATGTTCAGGTTTTTTTGAGATAGGGTCTCAGTGTGTAGCCCAGGCTGACCTGGAACTCACTATGTAGCCAAGGCTAGCTTCAAACTCCTGATCCTCCCATCTCTGCCTCATAAGTACAGGCACACACTGCCACGCCTGGCTGTCCTTGTAAAATTGTCTATCATTACTGGAAATAAAAGTTGAGGATGTGGGATGGATATATTCTGAGAGCCGATAGTAATGTAGCTCTGCTTAGAAAAAAAGGGAATGATGGCAACAATGGTCTAAGATCTCTTAGTTTCAAATGTAGATATCTTTGGAATGTAAACCTCAATCCAGGCTCCTGCTATTGTGTGCAGAGAATGTTTGCTAATGTGGTAGTCATAATGTGGTAGTCAATCAATCCTAGAATCTGAGAACTCAAGGCTTTGAACACTGTGAGGCAAAGAAAGGGAAAACTCTCTTTTAAACAACAATGTAAATGGCATTTCAAGGCACACATCATAAAGAACAACTTGTGTTACAGCATGTTTTTTAAAATGTTCCTTTACAGGTTAGGTACAGGCAGAATTCACTCTGAACCTAAAAACACCCTAGAGAGTAAGCCCTCAGGCTGAAGAAAGGAAAAATTTGAGAAATGTTGATTTTCCTGTCAACACCAGGTTTAAAGCTTTCATTACTCCCATTGATCCTGACAGACCTAATTCCAGCACCAGGTCCTCATTACCTTCTACAGGCTCTTCCCTCCTCTCTCTTCATCAAAAAAGAGTACATTCCAAACTAGAGCTAAATGAAAATTCTAATAATACCAATCTCCTACTCAAACTAGTATTTCCCAAGTTCTCTTTTTCTTTTTTCTTTTTTCTTTTCTTTCTTTATTTCTTTCTTTCTTTCTTTTTTTTTTTTTTTTGCAGTGCTGGGAATTAAATTGAGTGCCTCACACATGCCAGGAAAGCACTGTACCATGGACCTTTCATTCCAGCCCTCAAATATATAATCAATATAAAAATTATTGTGCTATTTAACTTTTTTTTTGTATTAGGACTTAAAAATCTAAGTGTATTTTATACTTACTACACATCTCAAGCTTAAGGAAGTGAAGAAAAAATTCAAGCCTCCAGTGGCAGTATTAAAAGATTCTACAGGGAAAATATTAAATGATGCAGGAAACATCAAAAGAAGATGGGAAGAATACACAGAGTCATTATACAAGAAAGAATTGGTAGATGACCAACCATTCCAAGAGGTTGCATATGAAGAGGAACCAATGGTGTTGAAGGATGAAGTGGAAGCTGCCTTGAAAGAACTGGCGAAACACAAAGCTCCAGG
>VMDO01005225.1:0-13070 GCA_007922755.1 Pedetes capensis
ATTTTGTAAAATAAATTTTATAACATTTTTCAATAATCCATCTTTTGATTTTGATAACACTTTATATTTTGTGAGGGATGTTCTTACTCTCTGACTTACTTTCTGTTTTATTTGTATTCCATTTTTTCTTATTTATTTGGCCTTTCACTGCTTCTCCTTTTGGAACATAGTGGGTTATATATTTAAAAATTTCTGTTTGCTGATATGAGGATTATATTTAAAAATTTCTGTTTGCTGATATGAGGATTTCTGAGCCTCAATTTTAGTGACATTTTTAGCTTTATATATATTCTTTGCTGTCCTCTTAAGGAGTTCCCCTGTGCACTGAGGGTGTTTAGCAGTACCCCTAACCTCTGCCCACTAGGCTGCCAGTTGCAAGCCTTCATTAGTCACAAAAATCAAACATGCCCAGACATTGCCAAATGTCTTCCAGAAGGAGAGAGAATTATACTCTGGTGAGAATCAAAATTGACCAAAGGCATAGAACAAATTGAGACATGATCATTCGAGACAAACCACTGTCCCTGGATAAGAACAGTGGTAGCTTGTAATGTTTCAGCCTTGAGCTGCTTCCTTCTAGTGAGCTCTCACCGCTGCATTTCTATAAGAGTGGAGTACACTAGGAAAGCAGGCAGCTCCACTCTCCATGGAGCTCAGCTGACTTGGAATGAAAGGCAGAAAATCTCCATGGCCTGTGTATTCTCTGAAACAGTAGTGATCTCTGCGGCAAATGAACAGAAATGGTGTCAGTTAGCCTGTGATTGCAAAACTCTAGGGCAAGCAAAGACCTAGCACGCTAGCCAGAAATTTAACAGGAGACTTCAAGAATGAGATAATCATAATGGGCCTGTTAAACCTTTACATATTGCTAGCTGTCTAAGAGGTGTTACATATGCTCAGGAAAAGGCAAAGAGGGCCCTAGTTATCTTCATATCACTGCTGAAATGAGAGGCTTTGTACATGAACAAAAGAGAGAAAAGAAAAGTCAGAGTACATTAAAAGCTGAAACTGAATTATAATTGTCAGAACTTTGAATATGATCCCCAAAGCACACCCAACAATATATAGAAGAAGACTTCCTAGTTCAAAGTGCTTGCGCACACTCTCCAGTCAAACATATTGACACATGATATCTAGGAAGCTAGTATCAAAGTAAAATGAGATTTAGAAAAACAAAAATAAAGCTGAGGCATCAGCATCCATATCCCACAAGGGAGAAAAATCTCTACAGGCAAGTCACTAAACATACAAATACAGGAATAGTAGTTACCTGTGGAGAATGAAAATCTATCACGTACAATTTCCAGTTTTCAACAACAACAAAAATAAAGGAATAGGAAAGTGTGTAGTACATTTAGGTAAAATCAAATAAACAAGCAAACAAACAAGGTTTCTTTATGTAGCCAACCTCTTTAATGGATCTCAGGTGTTGGACTTAGAAAAGACTTCAAAATAGCTATTACAAAAATATATCCAAACCAGAAGAAATCATGTTTAAAATGTAAAGGAATCTACAGCAACAATGAGAATTCAAGCAGAAAATACTAACTAAAAATCTAGGTATTATAAAAAAAGAACCAAATGTAAATTCTGGAGTTAGTATAGTAACCAAAACAAGAAAAGCCTTACAGAGGTTTCAGAAATTGATATTGTTAATAATATCCAAAGACTGGAAACAAACTGCTTATCAGTTGGTGAGGGCAGAATACAACAATATCCCAGCAGTAATAAGAAAAATAGTATTCATTTACTCTATATGGGTGAACTTCAAAAACATCATGCTAAGTGAAAGAATCCAGATCAAAAAGAACACATAGTACATGGTTGTTTTATATAAAATGTCCATAAAAGACAAATATTAGAGGGAGAAAATAGATCAGTTATTGCCTGAAGCTGAGAGAAGGAGCTAGAAGTAACTACAAATGAGCATTGGGGATATTGTTTGGTTGGTGAAATATTCTAAAATTGTGAAAATTTATTTAAATCATTAGGAGGTACACTTAGGTGATTGACTTAGGTTGTAGGTTATATACTAATAGAGTTGTTAAAATTACTGGTCTTTATGCCAGTAGGAATAGATTTTTCATACCAAAATAAATGCATGTTGCAGGATCAAGATGCTTCACATTTTTCTTGCAAATAATAATAATAATCATAGTAATAATAGTATTTTATATTTAGCCTTTCTGTGTATAATTCTTTGAGGCCCTTATATGTATAATCACATGAGAAAGGAAATAAAAACCAATATTTTATAGGTAAATGAAAAGACACTAAAATTAAATGTTCAAGGACTCATAATTACTGAAGAACTTGACTATGAAGTTCATAGATTGAACTGATGCTTTTGAAAGCTTATTAGTGTGTACATAGGTGTATGTATTGAAAGAGAGAGAGATGGAGAGAGAAAAGGTTGCAAAAACATGAGAAACAAGATTCATATTGAGTGACATATATTAAATGGAATGGAATACTATAGATAACATTCTTAGCATTCATGATTATTGACTAAAAATATTATATATAAATGAAATAATTTAATGATTTAATTCCATAAGGATTAAATTTTGAATTAATTTTCAGCTGCCAAAGATATTTTACTTTCACTATGAAATTCTAAAAGAAATTGTCAGTCATTTCATAACCACTTAAGAAAAGTAGTGTCATTCTAAATAGATTTTTAGTGGGCTATAAAAATATTTGTAGTATAGATTTAAAAGTAACAAAAATTTGATGCAATGTGTTCACATTTTCATTAAACTAGTACATTAGTTTATAGTCTAACTTGTATTTTATCAACCATTCTAAATTTCATTTCAGTAACACAAATTGTCAAGCCAGTAACAAAGAATATATTCTCCTTCTTTTGTTTAACACATGAAAAATTTATCAATTGCTGTTACTATGACTTTAAATAAATTCATAAGCTTTATTATTATACATTAGAAGAGGTGTTTTGGGTGACAGAAAGATAAAATAAATTATTTATAATCAGTAAATCTTCATAATATAAGAGTTTTCATAGAGCGATTATCCAGGACTGGTTTAAAAAAGAAGATTTAGTGGAAAATCTTACCACGCCAATGGAAAAGTAATTATTGATGATACTGTAAGGCACTGGGTCTCCCTTCTCATCTTTGTCATTAGGTATGACCTCAAACTTCCACCTGTCCAACATGATTTCTGTGCTGCTTTCAATGTCTTTTAGGATTTTCATCAGATTCTCACCTTCATAACCTAATAGAAAAGAAAGAACTTTGAGATAAAAAAGTAAAATATGCTGTATTTGTATTTGGTTACATGTGCTTATTTGCATGATCATAAAACTAAATATAATGCACTTGAAACTAATTTTAACACCAAATGAAGAATTAACAAAAACCTTATTAATCTCATACAAAGAATTTATACTTAGCTTCCACTTACAACATATATTTCTCTCTTGTGGTGTAAATTTTCAGTATGCTGAATTGCCAGATGGACATTTCTACTGCATGTTGCCCATACTTTTATGTCAATATTTTCAAACTGTAGCTAATTATCTCTTTCCATTTCTTTTGCATGACTTTATTATCTCAGAAAGACACCATTTTATATTCAGTTGCTGTGGCCAAAAATCAAGATACCAAGTTTGACATCCTATCACTCTCTTACCCTCATGATTTCCCTTCAGTGATACAGAACAACTTTAAATTTAAATACAAGATGCTCCTCTTTTTTTTTTTTTTTAACAATGCTTCATTTCAGTTCCTATTCTCTCTATTCATGGTGACACTTTTCTCTTTAGCTGACTTGCTTCTACTACTTCAGTGTGATTTTAAATTTGGTAAGACTTCTTTCCAGAAGCTATCCTCCCAAAGTAATAGATCAATGCCCATCTCATGCAGTTCCCACATCACAAAGTTCTCAAAATTAGCCCATTAGCCTATTTTATAACCCAATATGAAAAAGCCTGGTATCAATCAATCATTCTTCAAGGTAAGTAAAAATGGAAAAGAGACACTAAGTAAACCTGTTTTGAGTATTACAACATCTGTAGTTGAGAATTAATTCACTAAGGCAAATTCCAAATTGTAATCTCCCATACAACCTATTTTTTGTATTTAACTACACTATGTTGTTGTTGTTGTTAGGTGCCCTCCAGTCGGTGTCCAACTCATCGCGACCCTCATAGGGTTTTCAATGGCGACTGTTTTGGGATTGCCTTGGGAGTGGATTGCCAGGCCCTTCTCCCATTTTTGCGGTGCTGGGAATTGAACTCAGGACCATAGAGACTGCAGTGCAGTGCTCTACCAACTGAGCTAAATCCCAGCCCACAACTACACTATATGTAACTATTAATCTTATTGCTATACTCAAGAAGATCACATTTTTAGAAGTCAAACTGAGCCCACTAAATATGTGAGCAAAAGCTTACTTATGAAAAAGGATGCAATTTTATTTTCAATATTTGGGATTAAAACTGATTGTTGCTAGAGGCTAAAAAATAAAATGAAAAAATAATTAATATTTATTTGCTCTTTACTGATACATCTGAATGACTGAGTCTACTTAATAAGTCACAAAAATATTTGCAAATGGAATCACATAAAGAAAAGCAAAACAAATATTGGTAAGAGTATGCTTACAGAATTTGTTATGAATGCTTTAAAAATTTTTGTTCGATAAACTAATTTTTGCCCAGAAATTTAAAGGAGAAAGCTAATTAATTATTATTCAAATGTCCTCAGATACCATATATTCTTAAAGTGCTACCTTTTCCAAAACATGGAAATATATTTCTGTAAAAATGTCTACAAGTCAATATAATCCACTGACCTTAAGTGAACTAAACGATTATTAGTTGAATAGAGTATTTTCTTTCAAAAATATTAAGCACCATAATAATATCACTATACAAAGTAGTCAGCACAAACACTGGACCAAGCAATTTAATAGCTTCATGTCAGGTATCTCAGCACAAGGCACCCCCCCACCAAGGCAGATACTCTTTTCTTCAAATTCTCAGGAAGACTCTAAAGTCCACCATTGTTAAGTAACCTACTCAAAGTTATACATCTGGTAAGGAACAATCCCACTTGCATACATGTTTATTAATAATCTCTAGTAAGATTTTTCCATTTCTCTAATTGCTCAATTTAGATACATTGACACCTTGGTTTGTCAAAGCTTTTTACAATCTTCAATAAGTGTAAGCTTAAAAATGAACTTCCAGCTTATCTACTTCATTTGCATCATGAACATCCTAGCCCAGTACTTTTGTTCTCCAATAGGACAATTATTATCCAAGTTCTCATTTGTACAATTCTACTTCTTCATGCTTCCATATTTTCTGACTATTTTCCATCACAAACTAAGTAATCTATTTTAAAAATATAAATGTGATGTCACTCTACTTCTGAAACTCTCCTTCACTATATGCTCAAACTCAAGCAAATAAAATTCTTAACAGGACAATTTCCTGTGTTATCTGGCTCCTGCTTATCTTCCCAAACTCACATTACTCACCATCCCTACCTACCTGGCCACCACCTCATTACTCCTTTGACAACCAGCCGTCCTTCAGTCTAAAAACACAGGAAATTATTTCTTCGTCCTTGTAAGTCCAGCTTAAGTGCTGCCTTCTCAGAGATGCCTTCTTGACCTTCCAGATAATTGGTTCTTCTCTCTTATTCATTCTTTTTTGGCCCTAATCTTATTTTGTATATACACTTTTCATTGTTCATTGATTCACTGTTTATATACTCAATGAAAACACAGTTTCCAAAAGGGTAGGAGGTGTTTATTTCTTTCCTTACTCTATATCTTAGTTCAGCTGGTAGTGTGGTGCTCCATACTCTCTGAGGACCCAGATTTGATCTCTAACACTGCAAAAATGTTAGAAGGACAAGGTAATCTACTCCTGAAGCAATCCTGAAGCAATCAGCATTTGAAAACCACATGAGTCAGACCCAACTCAATGGCACCTAACAACAACATACCTAGATTTAGTCATGCCAACCCAAAATAGGCACATATATACTTTGACATATGCTGCAGCCCTTGCCTTTCTCCATCAACATCTTTTATGAGCTTTAATATGATTCATTAGATTATATAAAACTTGATTTTTAAATTCCAACTTGGGTCTTAAGCCACTTGATTTAAAAACATAAAAGAATGATTTCCAAATATTAAATATATGTACTAGAAGAATATAGTAAGAAGACATACATGTATATCCCTTTTTAAAAAATAAATATACATGTATGAGAACTGGAAAACATAAACATCACATAAGCAGTGATTATGTCTTTATAGATTCCATGATATGTAAGTCAATATTTGATAATATTCCTTTGCAATAGTATTATTGTTGTGGTTATGTGCCATCAAGTTGGGTCCAACTCATATTCTTATATAATTTCCAAATAGGATATATACTAAGTTTTTACCTTAGTGGTCAATCTTGTCTGCCTACCATGTATACTAGTTGGTCAGGTATTAATGGAACAATAGTTCTCAAACTTTGTTGATATCAGAATGACTTAGGGAGTTTGTTAAAATGACAATTGTTTGCTCAAGTTTCTCCCTGGGGATTTCCTTTGAGCATATTTAGGTTAGAGTCAGGCCACTATATTTTTAACAAGCTCCCCAAGGTCCTCTGATTCACATACACTGTCTTAGTAGACTCTCAAGCTTCTCTAAGTGAGTTTAGATGTTAAAAATATTTAACATTAAACTTTTGCTGCTTTAGCAAAATCTTGTCTTATCCAGTAATTTTCAGATAAGTACCATTAGTGACTCCTCACAATATTTTAAGGCTTTATCTTGAAATATTCTTTCTTTACACACTCTGTTCCATACACATTATTCCATTTTCATTTCCTTAGGTGTGTCAAGAACATCACCACCTCTCAATCTTTGAACTTAATGTTCCCTCTGCAAATGAAGTCCATACCTGTTTTATATAGCTGTGGCATTATCTCACCATTAGGTTTCTCCCTTATGTGGATGAGGCCTTCTTTATCTGTATACTTGTTAGCAGAATGTCTCACAGTTTACATATGACTTATGTGCCACTAGATTTTGAGGTCTTTTTGTTTTCCCCCTCTCACTCCTGTATCCCAAGTGCAGAATACATTGGTTCTCATACATTAGGTCTCACATGTTACGAATCACTTAATGTGTCCATTTGTTCCTGAGAAAGTCATTCAATACTCATTTAATTTATTTCCTTTTTTTGTGATTTTTCACACAATTCATAAATTAAAAATCTGAACATTACCTTATAATTCATCTATGTTTACCTTGTTTCTTAAGGTAGAAAAAACAAAACCAGAAAGGTTTGAAACTTGAGCTCCCAAGACCAAGGCTATAATTAGTATCTGACTAAAGCCCAATACCCAGACTAACTCTATGTACAACATTTGTTTCTCTACCCCAGACTATTTTTCAAAATCTTTTGTCATATATATAACACCTATTGTATTTGCTAAACATCTAGGATGATTGCCATGCAGTAAAGAAATGCTGGGTTGTCTCGCACAGGTAGGGAGTGGTTGTGTACTGTTTTCCTTTTTTCTTGTGCAGCTGTTTTACCTCCTCCCCATCGCAGACATCGTGCTAGGTCATTGCCGGTCCCAAGGGGCAGAATAGCAACTGGAGGATGCTTGACTATGTTGGCTTTTTCTGTGAAATGGAAAAAAATAAAATAAAATTTTGAACTGAGATATACCAGTAGTAAAAAAGACAACCTGAAGTTAAATGAAAGAATTCTCCTCAGTTCTTATAAACAGAAAAAAAAAATTGAATTTTATAGATAAATACAATTACAAGTTATGATACTAGTAAGAATTTGGGACAATTGCCAAAATACAAACAAATACTATTATTCACAAAGTGATTTTGGGCGCTAAAATAAGCCCAAAATTCCCACTATTTTCACTTTGAAATTCTCACAAGTCCCCAGCCACTTTTCCACAAACTTAGTAACTTGTGATTCTTGATTTCTAGTTTTCTTCTTAGGCAGAGCATATATAGTTAACATTTTTTATTGGAAGGCCAATATCAAAATTTTTACCATTTTACAAAGTATTCGCACACTAAAATTGTTAGATTTTTACCAAAGTGTTGCTGACATATATTCATTTTGTGATGAGGAATATATATATATATATATATATATATATATATATATATATATATGTAATTGCAAATAGGAAATCAGAGGGAGAAGCTTCAGGCTGGGACAAATAATGGCCACCCCCCAAAAAATTGTAATTTGAACATTTTTCAGTATATGAAAGGACAGAGTATTCTGATCAGCATTTGGTTGAATGCAGAAAATAGAAATTGAAATTTGTTTCAATTTATATAGTAGAACAAAACTTCTTTTGAATCAATTCTTATTGGGCCTATTTCTACAGAGAATCAATTCAGTAACTAAAATGAGATCACAAAAAATAAACCTTTGCTTTGAATTTATCTCCTCATAAATGCCAACTCATAATCTGTTTTCTAATTAGTAATCAGTTCTGACAATGGAAAAAACAGATTTTTAGAACTCATCAAGTTCATCTTGTTCTTTATGCTTATCATTTTTTCCTCAATCATATACTTGTTTTGTATGCTAATAAGCTCAAGCTTTTTAGAAAACCAGTATAGAGTATGGTTAAAGTGTGCGTTCTAATCCCAGCTTCATCAGTTTACAACTGCAAGACTTTGTTTTAGTTATTTAACTTCTCCAAATCTTAAATTCTCTAACTCTAATATGGATTGTTAATGCTATTGATGTAACAGATTGATAACAAGTACACAAGATAATTTAGGCTTATCTGATAAGGTTTAGTTCAGTTGGTAGAGTGCTGCACTGCACTCTCTGAGGACCTGGGTTCGATACCCAGTACCCCCAAAATAGAAGGACATGGCAGTAAACTCTTGAAGCAATCCAGAAACAATCAGCTATTGGCACCTAACAACAAGGATAGTATATAACAAGGATAGTATATGTTAGTTATGATGATGATAAATGATGATAAAAATGTACACAGAGGGTAAGGTCTTGAGGCTTTGTGTTCAAAATGGTAAATATATCTTGTCAGGGTTTGAATATAAAGTGTCCCTCAAAGGTCATGTGCTTTAACAATTTGTCTTCAGCTGGTGGTTCTGTTTGTAGAGGTTATGGAGCTTTGGAAGAGGGATTTTAGTTTTGCTGAAGTGATGTCACTAGGGGTGGGCCTTTGGTAGTTTTTACCCTAGACCCTCACACTGGCTCACTCTCTGCTTGCTAGTCACAAAGATGTAAGATCCTCTGCCATGGGACGGGCCTCCTGCTGCTGCTACATTTGTCCTGCTGCCATTATGGACTGATCTTTGAACTCTGATCTTCCAATAAATCTTTTCCTCCATAAATTTGTTGTCTCTTCTGCTACAGAAATGGCAGCGGACTAATATATGTTCCATACGTAGTTTGTTAGAAATGCTAAGGTCCCTTTAGTTCCCTGTCCTGGGCAAAGAAGCAATCAGACTTATCAGAATTCCTACAGCTTTATTTGAAAACAATTCTGATGATTTAAGAAATACTATAAAAATGGATTAGTAAAAAAGGATTTCTCCTTGTAAATTATGATTTCAATTAAAATTATGAACTATGGAAAAGTAAAATGAACCAGTAGAGAGCAGGCAACTGCTAAATGTCCAATTATATCATTATATCCAAAATATTGATGCTGGTGATAGATAGATGAGAGACAGACAGACAGATAGATAGATAGATAGATAGATAGATAGATAGAGCAAGTAGAATTTAAGGTTGCCATTTTTATTCAAGCCATATTAAATATGTGTCTTCATTACCTATGCAATCCAAAATCCAGCCCACAGTTCCATCTCCACCACATGCTAACACTCTGAAGTCAGGAACATCACGGAAAAAGTTTAACCTGAAAAATAAGCATGGGTGGCACATGATTGACATTTTAAAATGAGGATTTTCAAGTATTTTTTTCTTAGCATTTTATACTTTGAAATGAATTTTTGTTTTATGAAAACCAAAGTTGATATTTTATACATCATTTGTATTTTGTAAGTATACATTTCACTATTCTATACTTTAAAAACATTTTGTAATTACATGTTCTAAATTCTGTAATGTGCACATTTTGCTTTATATAAGTTAAATTAAAAAAATAATTAACACATTATAATAACATTCATTCAAATATTCTCCCAGATGTGGTCCAAATTTGCATTGTCCAGAATGACATGTGCCATATTATTTTATTTAATAATTATTGCCAATCAAAAATTTTCTTTGGAATAATTATTTAAATGTGACTACCTTGTCATAAATATATATGTTTTAACACTCTTCTGCTTTATCCATTACTAGGAGATATTGATCAGGCTGCAAATGGGGTTGTAGTCAACTGTTTCACCATTTTCTTCCAACTTACAATCAGCAAACAGAGCCACACTTAACTTGTGCTTTGACCTGGTCAGCAGTGTTTACCACCTAGGACTCAAGTTTAATTGCTGGGTCAGCTGTGATAAATACTTACTGCTCCTGCTGCTACTGCATGCAGTGTTCTTATTAATACAAGCTACCTTTGGAAAAGTCACAAAGGCAGATAATGCTGCCAGTTATAGTGTCATATATGCCCATTTTATTGTAAGGAAATAATTGAAACAGGACAGAGAGTTGTGCCTTTCCTCATTTACCCCAGAGAAAACAACTGATAATAATACAACAAAGTACTTTTTCTATACACTGTATATTCATATATATGAATAGACATCTATAAAGCTTGATTGCACACATATTTTTAATATGGATGGGATTGTGCTAAATATGCATGGTTTTGTTTTTTGCTTAAAATGTAGCTAAGAGATCTTTCTGTATTTGCACATAACATATACATATTATGTGTCAAAATCATACCTTGTCGTGGTTGTTAGTGTTACATGATTGATGATTTAGAATAAGTGAATGTATTCCAACATTAAATAGTTTTTATGGGCTTTAAAATCATTTCTAATGTTACATTATTATGAAAAAGTACTGTAAGTTAATATTCAAAGCATATGTATGTGAATATGTCTATGTGTTTAAAGGCTACTCTAGAGGAAAATGTTCTGCCACATCATCATATTCTTCTGAATGACAATCACTATGGAATATTTAAGTACCCATTTCCTTGCAATGCCAAAACAGTACATTTGAACAACTTTATAACATTTCTTTGATACCGAGTGAAAAGTAGGATCCTGCTATCTTTTTTTTTTTTTTTTTTGTGGTACTTAGGGGTTGAACCCAAGGCCTCACACATGCTTTGCAAGTGCTCTACCACTAGGCTGCACCCCCAGTCCATTTTTATTTTTGGTCTTGAGACAGGGTCTCACTAAATTATTCAGGCTGCCTCTGGATTGGAACTTGTGATCCTCCTGGCTCCACCTACCAAGTCACTGGGATACAGACATACACCACACCCACCTGCTATTTTTGTTAAACCATCTCACTTCCCTGTTTACTAATGGGTTGACCACATTCATAGCTATCTTGGCCATATATGACCTCTTCTGTGAACACTATCTTCAAGGCCTTGACTCTCTTTTCAATTCAGCTCTCTTTTAATATTATATTGTACACTCTTCACATATTACAAATGATATTTTACATTAAAATTAAAATCATTTAAAATTTGTCTTGTCAAAGCTATATAAGCAGTGCACAAATATAATAGAAAATGTACAAAAATGAACTAAAACCCATCACGTGATAATTGCCATGGATATTTAGGACATGAAACTTCCATGAATTTACTTAGATACGTTACAGATATTTTCTTCCAGTATATTACCATTTGGTTTGCTTATTATATACATACCATAGAATAGTCAAACTAGCTGCCCACTTTGGGAGGTTGAACATGTTTAGGAAGTTACATATACTTTGGTAGTTTTTCCCTCTAGCACTGTTCTTCCTCATTCACAAAGGAGAGTACGATACTGAATATTGGGTTTTCATATATATTCCATAATCAATATATTGCCTTCTGCCTTTTCCACTTAGTACTGGTACTAAGATTCATCAGTGTTTTAGCAGAAGTTCTTCCCATGTGTCACTGTTCCTTTTTATTTCTACTGCTCATTGAAATGCAAGTTACGTGCCTTTTAAATCCATGTCAATGAATATTCTGACTGGTTTGTTTGATGTTCTTATAAAAATGTATTCTTGTACATAACTTCTTAATGCTTATGGGCAGTGTCTATGTCCAGAGTAAGGTATACTAATATGCAACATTACACGATAATGCCAATTTATTCCTCAAAAAAGTTGTATCACTGTACAACAGATAAACTCCATTGATGCTGACCTAACACTTGTTAATGTCACTCATCATAATTTTTCCTTTTCGTGAATTTTTTTTCCTCTCTGTTTTCTGCTTCTTTTACTCTTGCTTAGAAAATTATTAGATTAGAAAATTATTTCTTGTGTTTGATTTCAATCTTTTTTTTGGGGGGTATTTATTTATTTTTCTGAAAACATTTTATAAGTTGAAAGTTTTTTTTTCTTTTACATTCATTAATGTGCATTTCAATGAATAAGATATTGGTTTTAATATCCTGAAATTTATGAATCGTTTGATAAGTGGCAAGTACTTTTAACCAGTCTTGTAAAAGAAAACTTCCCTACTCAGATCAGAATGGAATTCACATATATTCTCTTAGACACAGGAATTCTTAATTTTTTGTGAAGTAGGCATCCTTTTATTTACTTCCCTTCTTTTCATCCATTCCTCTTCCCTTCCTCTCTCCCTCCCTCTTTTTGTCTTCCATTTGTTATAGTGCACCCCCATTTTTTCTATTTATTTTAATCTGTATTTTCCTTATTTGAATAATTCAAGTTCTACCATGCAATCTTTATTTTAAATCTAATTTTCATATATAGATACGCTTATTTTTACATTCTCTATTCTGTTTTGTTCATGGATTTTTCCATCTCTGCATCAGTACCATCCTCTTACAATGGCTAAAGCTTTCATAAGAAGTCTGTATCTCAGAGGGCATGAAGAATCTTAGCTATTTCC
>VMDO01005225.1:13170-114393 GCA_007922755.1 Pedetes capensis
AAAAAAAAAAAAAAAAAAAAAAAAAAAAAAAAAAAAAAAAAAAAAAAAAAAAAAAAAAAGAAAAAAAAAAAGAAAAAGAAAATAGATAAAGTAAAAACCAGTAATGATTTTGACTAGAGTTTAATTAAACCTATATCAATTTTGAGATAAATGACCCCTGTGTGTTAAGCTTCCTTGTCCATGAATATAGGCTTGTACAACTTATATAAATATTCCTTAATGTTCAATAACATTTTTAATTTTGTGTTTATAAATATTGCATGTGTTTTATTAGATTTTTCCTTGGATGTATTATAGATTTTATTAATATTCTACATATTTTTTAAATTATGTTTACTAATATTAATATCAAAGTTTTTGTTACTATTGGACAAAAATAGAACTATTATATATTGATTTTATAAACAGTCATGTTACTCCTGTTTTTTTCTATTGCCTATTTGTTTGTAAATTTGTTTGGATTTTTATGCATACAGCTGTGTCATATGATAATAGAAATTTTTTTAGTTGTTAAGCATTTCTCTATTTCATTTTTCAGAATTTCAATGTATTGGTAAATACAGGTAGTTATAAAGACTATCCATATCTTGTTGCTTAATTTAAATGGAATGCTTCCAGTATTTGCACATTTAGGATGATATTTGTTATAGAGAATTCCTTTTTTTCTTTTACTTTTTTTTTTTTTTCAGTGCTAGGGGACTGAACCCAGGGCCTCACACATGCTAGGCAAGCACTCCGTCACTAATTTGCAACCCCACACCCCATTCCCCCCATTTTAAAATTTTGAGACAGGGTCTCAGTAAATTATGCAAGCGGCCTATGACCTCAAACCTACAATCCTCTTGCCTCAGCCTCCTGAATTGCTGAAATTATAGGCCTGCACCATGGCACTTGACTACATTTTGTTGTTGTTGTTGATGTACATTTGAGGTTAATAAAATTCCCTTCTACTCCTATTATAGTATTTTTATTATGAATTGTTGTTGTTGTTGTTAGGTGCCTTTGAGTCGTGCCCGACGCATAGTGACCCTCATAGGGTTTTCAATGGCTGTTTCGGGATTGCCTTGGGAGTGGATTGCCAGGCCCTTCTCCCATTTTTGTGCTGCTGGGAATTGAACCCAGGACCTCAGAGACTGCAGTGCAGTGCTCTACCAACTGAGCTAAATCCCAGCCCTTTATTATGAATAAATATTATTTTTTCTTCAAATTTTTGAGATGCTGATATGGTTGCTAATATATTGGCCAGTATGAAAATATGCATTTATGTATTTCTACATTATGAAATAACTCTTCCAGTTTTTTCATGCATCCAAATTGTCACTATTTACTAATAGTTTTATAGAAAATTAGGTTTTGCTTGTTAAAGTTTTGTTAAACCTTTGTAACTATATTCAGGAACACAAGAGAACTACTATTTTTTTCTTCATATCATTTCTGTCTAATTTTTATCAAAATTATATTAAAAATAAGTTGCAAAACTATACCATCATTTCCTCTCTTTTTGAAAAATTTGTGTAATTTTGGAAGTTTCTTAAAAGCTGGTAGCATCTGAGTGAAAACTATTCAATTTCTGGTGAGTCTTATTTTTAATAGAAAGATCTTAAATAATTGCTTAAATTCTCTTAATAATTATTAAAAATATTTATGTTTTCTAATTATTCCTAAGTCAGCACTTGCCAGTTGTATTTCTATAGCAATCTGTCTGTCTCTAGTAGGGTTCAAACATTTTGGCACTGAAGCCTAAGAAAGCTTTTCAAAACATGCCAGTAGTGGAAACATTTACCATAGAGCTGATTGTCTCTGGTGAAAGCCTATCCATCCATTTGACTCACCATTGTTCTTCTACTCCATGATGATGTTTCATCTGTTATTCATTCTTGTTTTCTTTTAAAATTGCCATCATTGGTTCTTCAGCAGCATCCTACCCCCAAACATAAACCCCATGTGACTGTCAGACCAGCTTACTCTCTGCACATTGATTGCTAAATGGATTGCTAAATGGATTGAAAAATTGACCTCTCCTTATCTCAATTTCTTAATCCACTCAATCCATGCAGTTTTCCCTAGATATTCATTCACTCCTTATATCATTCATTCATTGAATAGTAGCTTTGAAAAATTTTGTAATCATTCTTAGCCTCCATTTGCTTATCTTTAAAATGGAATTAACACCACCTGCTCTATTGGACTATTTACGTAAAATGTTTATGTACTGTACTGTCTACTGGTTAGTACTAACTTTATTATTTTTCCACATGATTAAAAGTGTGCGTGTGTGTGCATGTGTGTGTGTGTGTTTGTGTATGTGTGTTGTAAGTCAAACAATATTCCTGTATTTCTCCAGTTTTCCCATTCCTATTGTTCTGGCAGAACAGTCACAAAGAATTTTCTAAACATAAAGCTTGCACGGGACAATGAGAAAAGCTCTACCTATGTTCTAAAATGGTAGCTAGTGAACAGTTGGGGAATGTGATTATAGCACTGTGGACAGAAGATGCAATTGTGATCTAGCAAATCCAAGAGATATGGTGTAGGAAAGAATTGGGAGGAAATTGGCAAAAACTCCCAAACTGGGAAAATGGCGTTTGAATATCTGGTTTGTAAGTTAGAAATCTAGGGAAAATGAATGTAGTAACTTGGTTGCATGTTTGTACAAAACCCTTCCTGATTGGACAATTGGACTGAAAGCTGATTGGCTCAGGCCATTCCATGGGCGAACTACATAAAGAGCTGCGCTGAGGTAGCTCCACCCTTTTTTGGCACGGCCTTTCTGGCATCCCGTTCTGCGCCTTCTCGCCTGTTCCTGCCCGGACCACAGATGAGGATGCGCCTCTCCCACTGCTCTACCCCAAACTTTGATGAGGAAATAATGCTCTCCCTTCGCAATCCTCGACAAGGAAAAGAACCTGCTCTCCGTCTGATCACCGAGGAAGCGGCAGCTGTCTCCTCCTGACCACTGAGACGACCAACACAGGTGTTTGTCCCTGGAAGGCAAAAGCGCCTGAGGCTTTTCCTTTCTCCCGTCTCCACTGGGGTCCTGAGGGCCGCAGGAGTCTGAGCCCCTCATCTGAGGGTCCCGAGTGAATTGTGTTTAGTATCTGTGTGCACGGCGGCGCAGCCCATCTGAACCTTCAGGCTGGACCAGGAGGCGCGCGCCCCACATAGATTTGGCACCCAAACGTGGGGCCCAACATAGTTGGTGGCCCGTACGGGGACCCAACAAAATGGCAAGAGTGAAAATGTAGAATTCTACATTAATTTTTACTCCAGAAGGCTGTCAAGACCAGCAGCTGTGAGCCTCATACTTCTCAGGTCATCCTTCCCATGGGAAGGAATGAGGGGCTGAGCAGTTTCCAGGAAGATATCTCTTTGGGGAAATTTTAGTACTGTTCATACTTTTCACCCATCAGTTTCAAAAGCTTTATTTGAAGAATTAACAAGTGTAGACATTTTGCAGTGAAAAAATCATGACTTCTTCCTAAATTTATTTATGCTATTTTAATGGGTATTTTTTAAAGTTAAGACTTCAAATGATTTATAAAGGAGATTAGTGATAATTGTTTGTTGTCTATTACAGCATTGGTTCTCCTAGAGAGTGTAGAACTTGTGCAGAATAGTTACATTTGGAAGTGATTCTATGCTAATATATGGGTTTAGTAGTTTTTCAGATGCTAACAGTCAGTGGTATAACACTTACTAAAGTGTCAGTTATGCCAGATGAACATATTCTAAAGATCTGCTGTACATATGTAGTATATTTGAAAAATAGCTCAGAGGATATGTCTCACATTAAGTGTTCTTCTCACAATAAATAATGTAGGTGGTAAAATTCTGATGCTTAATACTCCTAAAATCACCACCAGATAATTTAACCTAAGACACTAATGCTTAATTTCTTCCTTAAATAAGTGTTCAGATAAAATGACACAGAAAAATCAATACATTTTCATTTGGACCTGACAACAATATTTTAAAAGCACAACAGGACAATATTTTAAGAAAAAAATATAGTAATAATTGCAGAATTTTAGAAAATGTTTTATAATCTGATTACTTAAATGACAACATGCCAGTTTTTTATTCTAATCTTAAATTTTATTGCACAAAGAAAACAAAATACTGTTTTTATATATAATATTGCTATACTGATCAGAAATCATACTGAACATATAAAAATAAGTAAATATATGTCTAAGAAACATTGTGCATATTATACATTACATACGATAAAATTGTATTTTTTGATACTAAGAGGAAATCAGTGTGAAATTCATAAACATTTTTAGCATATAAATGCATAATGCATGCTTATTTTAATTTTATATATTTATATCCTTTCATACTGAAGAAACACAAGGCAGAAGGCTTAGAAATGACTTGATCATCTTATCAACTCTGTTTCTTTCTCTTTGTTTAAAAAAATAGTTTTCCTCAGGAGATTGTCTAAAGAAAGGTCTGAATTCTGATTTAAGCATTTCAAGGCAGAAACCAGCATATTTATCAATTATTCTGCTCAGTTCATACTCATATTTGCATGTATACAGTTACATGTTATTCTTAAAGTTACAAAAGTAGATGTGTTCACAATTGCCTCACTAAATTCTGGCTGAATTTTCTGGTTTTTGATATTACTATTGTTTTTGAAACTATATTTATAGTCTAGTGATATTTAATAACATCTATCTTGTTTTCTAAAACCCATACTGCATCTGTACATAATTTGGTATCATTGATATTACAGCTATCTCCATATTATTAAAAAATTCATACATGAAGCAATTATGTGCCCCAAAGTTTTATCCTATAATTTATGTTACAAAATGATGGTAAGAAAGGGGGATTATTGAATCTTTTTCCTGTGGATCTTGAGATCAGCTTCAAAGTGATGATTCATCAATTTCATATAATTTCCCCATCATTCTGCTAAAATTAAAACTAACTGTAACAGTTCTGCCATCTTATGTCTTCTGTAGTTTATTTTAACAATAAATTATAAAGTTTAGGTAAACTAGAAAATATACTTGTTCCAACAAACTTGGTTAGTCTTTTGAGATATTGTACAGCAGATAAATTTATACTAGTTGGGGGGTTCATTCCAGATATGAGTGGAATAGTTTTTTAAAAATTGAACTGATCTTTATGAGTCCAGTGTAACTTAATAGTGTTACCATCATAGGAAGAACTATCTTCAGAATATTTGAGAAAATATATACTCTAGTGAGGCCTTAATAATTGTAACAGTAATTTCATTATCTCTGAAAACTGCAAAACGATTGCCTATCTATCATAGTTTAGAAAGAGTTAGAAATGACAAAATAGAAAATAAGAGAGAAAATAGAAAATAAGAGAGAACATTATCTCTTGGGAAGCCTATGATCTATTCTTATTATATAACTAATATTCTTCCCAGTGTAAAATAAGTTAGAAATTAGAAGTCAGTAAACAATGGAGTCAATAATGTGCTCTTAAGTATTTTTACTTTTTTGACTGATGTACATTATTCTTGGAAAATTAATGTTAAAAAGGGTATCAAATTTCTTTCAAGTCATTTTGAGTGAATATAAACAAATACTTTGTTAGATATTTTTTACCTTGTGTAAGAAAGTTATAATTTCATTATTATAATCAAATAATTTTTAAAGATATTTTGTTAAAATATAAGTATTGTCTAGTACATGAAAATAGTTTTTAAGGATATTTTAAATAAATATTAATATAAATTAACATTTAAGAACCAAATAACCTACATTAACCCAAAACTATGAGAGGTCACTGTCTTAGGTTCAGCTACTTCCTTCCCTATGCTGTCACAGAGGAAACTAAAGCAGAATGGAGTCAATGTACTAAGTATCATGCAATCAAACTGAACTTTGCAAATGAGATCCTTTAAAAAAATAGGAGATTCACAGTAACCAATCAGAAGACACTGTTTACCTAAGTGAGAATTATAAGGAAGTCTCCTCTATTTGTAAAGTTGGAAAGTAACTTTGAAATCACCAAGCACTTTTCCAGCCCTCATACCTGCTTTCTTCAGGCTTCTTCAACCTATAAAGACAACTTCTGTTCAATGCACAGAAATATACATTCTTTTTTATAGAATCAAGAATTGCCCAATTCAGGATGCCAAATAAAAGCCAATTGGATCTTTGAGGTAAAAATTGTTGTAATTGTGTCTTTTGATATCGAAGGACATAAAACAACTTTTGCTTTAAGCCATTTTCTCTTATCTTCAAATGTGAGAATTGTGTGTTGACATTACAATGGGAGTAAAATAATAGAACTCAGTAATTCCTTATTATATTTACTGTTAAGATATGCAGTAAAATCAGTCAGTGGAATTTTAATGGGGATTGCATTAAATCTATAAATTGCTTTTGGTAGGATAGCCATTTTTACTATATTAATTCTCCTTATCCAGGAGCAGGGAAGGTCCTTTAATTTTTTCATGTCCTCTGCTATTTCTTTCTTTAATGTTTTGAAATTTTCCTTGTAGAGATCTGAAGGGTCTTTGGTTAGATTGATTCCAAGGTATTTAATTTTCTGGTGGGTTATCACGAAAGGTATATTTTTCTGAAGTTTCCTTCTCTTCCTGTTTATAGTTGGTGTAAAGAAAAGCTATTGATTTCTGTGTGTTGATTTTATATCCCGCCACTTTGCTGAAAGAGTTGATTAGATCTAAAAGTTTTCTGGATGAGGTTTAGGGGTCTTTTAGGTATAGAATCATATCATCGGCAAATAAGGATAATTTGACCTCTTCATTGCCAATCTGTATCCCTTTGATTTCTTTCTCTTGTCTGATTGCACTGGCAAGGACTTCAATTATTATGTTAAATAGAAATTGCCTCGTTCTGGATCTAAGAGGAAATGGTTTCAGTTTTTCTCCATTTAATATAATATTGGCTGTAGGTTTGTCATAGATGGCTTTTATAATATTAAGATATCTGCCTGTTATACCTATTTTCATATGGAGGTATCTTAAAAAACTAAAAATTGATTTACTGTATGACCCAGCTATAACACTAGTGGGAATTTACCCAAAGGGAGATGTGTCATCATACCACAGAGACACCTGCATCTCCATGCTTAATGCAGCACTTTTCACAATAGCAAGGGTATGGAATCAACCAAAGTGGCCTTCAACAGGAGAATGGATAAAAAGCTATGGTACATATACACAATGGAATACTACTCAGCAATAAAAAATGAAATAAGGCCATTCACAGCAGAATGGATGGAATTAGAGAAAATTATGTTAAGTGAACGAACACAAGCTCAGAAAGAGAAACCACACTTGTTCTCACTCATATGTGGGAGCTGAATCAAAATTATAAGAAGGAAAAAATCCTATACAAAGGTTGGATCATAATAAAAGGGGGAAAAAAAGCTAAGAATGATATTATTATAGATGGTCTAGAAAATGCATGTAATAGTTCTGACAAGGTAAAAAGATAGTTCACTGCAGGAAAAGTTTCTATCTTAAATAGAACTGGAACCCAAGGATATATAGAAAAAAGTTACCATAAAAAGACAAGTAAATGGTAGAGAAGTCTTTGATGGGGGATGAGATGGGGGGAGGCATAGAAGAGGGTAAGAGGGAACCTATATGAATAATGTAAAACAAAATGCATATATGGAAATGTCACAATGAAAAGCATGTCAGAAGGAATCACATTAAGGTGTACATTAAAAATTTCCCATAAAAAATGAACTTAGAGTCCCCCCACCAAAAAAAAAGAGTGATATGCAGAAGGACTTTCTATAATTTCAATATTTATCTTTAGTTAGAAAATTGACAATTATTTTTGAAGCAGATGCTTTTTCAGTTTATATATATTCCTGGGATTCACATGGCCAAGGAAATCACTAATGCTCCTATTGACAATGGTGAATATTAACAAATATTTTGCATAAATTATATATTCATCATCAACACTTACTAAGAAAGAGAAATTTACAACTTGCTGGTTCATTTAAAGATATTTTCAATTTTGAGTTAATTTTTGTTGAAAAGTTTTATGCCAAAATGAAAAGTATGGCAAGGCATGAGTACTTCTAGATGTAAATTATATGTTTAATGGAAGAAAACACTGAAGAAGAGCATACAAGTTATATACTATCTCTTCTTGACAGGACGGCTTGTCTCCTTTCTCACACATATTTCATGACAGTTATCATGAGTTCCACAATGATGAGAAGAATGTCATGTTTGTTTGCCACACATAGTTTTCCAGTATTCTATAAATAATAATAATAATAATGATAATGATGATGATGATGACAATAATAATAATAATAATAATAATAATATTATTATTATTATTATTATATAATAATTAGAGTGGTATTTGGAAATTTCCAATTAGATTCTCAAACCCATCAGTGCCAAGACTGTACCTGTAAATACCGATATTATCTTGAGATAAACCATTTATATTCTAGCTTAAATCAGGTCACTTAAGTCCGGACCATAACCTAGGCCCCCTCGTTTGATCCACCTCCTGGGTCTCCAACTGGTCCGGCTACCACTAATGACTCTACTTCTGTCAGTAAATCCCCAGTAAATGACACTGCCATCCTGCATCATTCTGCCTCATTCTTCAGTCTCATGACATATTGGGGATGGTTTTCATTTACTGAGACTAATTGTTCCAGAATCATGTAAATCTAACATATAATTTCCCACAATCACCATTTCTATTGCTTCCTGGTATACTTGTGCCCTTTCCATCTCCTAGGAGTTGTAAGGCACAGACCATAGAATAATGGGCTGGCATAACAGGTGTGCTACTTCTTCAAAAGAAATCATTATTTGTCTTTGTGTGTGGAAACGGTTGTGAAAAAAGTGTGTTTATGGACATTATTCAGATGCAGTGATTATATACCAAAGTGAAGACTGTCCGTTGGACATGTGTCCTACACATTGCTAGAGAATAATATGGCAGAAGTTGGATCAATAAATTGTGGAGTTGCCAAACCCATCACTATTACATTTTTTGCAATGCCCCTATTAATAATAACATTTAAATTAGAAATATAAAATTTCTACATAAATGCTAAACTGCATCCGATACTGAGACATCAGAATTAGACCACAGGAATCCTGAGTAAACTCAATTACTACAGCCCCAATGTTTGTAATTCTCTATTTGATGTGGCTCCTTAAAATATTTTTCCATGCTACAACATGCCCTTTTGTTCCAGCCCACTCTGACCTTCTTGCTAATGTTTCCCAAACATGTAAAATATTCTTGCATCATGATGCTTTTACTCTTGCTCTTCTCTGTCTTAAATGGTCCGTTCTGAGACAGCCATGTGGCTTGCTCCCTGAACCCTTTCACGTATATTGTTAGTGAATTCTTCCCTGTTGAGCCCATTTAAAAGGATCACATAACTCTCTTTACCATTGTACAGTCCTCGTGTACCGTCTCTGCTAAAATAATGTGTATCTTATTTATTAGTCTAATATGCATTTTATTTCACTAAACTATAAGAACATAAAGACAGAGTGTGTTGTTTATTTTTTAAAAAGTAGGTTAAAAATACTAGGATTCACTTCTGGCACCTGAAGGTCATTGGATAAACATGTTGAAACTATTTAATTACTACTATTATTGTTAAGCTGTGATTTCACTTTTTATTACTTGCTGCATTGTTATTTGAGTCTGGACTACACTCTCTCTTAAGATCATTTTTAATTAACTTATGTTGTTGTTGTTGTTGTTAGGTGCCATCCAGTCGGTATCTGACTCATAGCGACCCTCTGTACAACAGGGGAAACACTATTGTCAGTGCTTTGCTGCTGTTCATAGGGTTTTCAATGGCAGATTGATTTTTGGGAGGGGGTTGCCAGGTCCTTCTCCCAAGTCTACAGCTTCTGGTTTTCCCAGGTGGTCTCCCATCCAGGTACTAACCAGGCCCAACCCTGCTTAGCTTCCGAGATCTGATGGGATCGGATGCCACAGGGCTATGGCTGCAGGCGGGTATTAATTAATTTATAAGACTACATTACTACATGATCACTCTTAAAGGACTTTTCTTATTTTCACTTTGTAAGCATTGAGTGTTTAACTGGTTGGAGGTGATAGCAAATTTGGACCATGGCTCTTGATGGACAGGATTAGATAACAGCAAACTGCAGATGCTAAAATAAAATAGTTTATATTATTTATTACTGGCTTAATTTTATAGACTAAAATAAAAATCCAATTAAAGGCTATTTGTATAGAAAAGAATCGCTTGTTTCCAAATAACCAATTCAGAAGAAATTATATATTTTTGTGTGTTTGAGGTAATAAAAAAATTAATGTTTAAAGCTACCAAGTTTTGAGATAATTTAATACATAAGGACAGAGAACTAAATTAGCAATATTAAAGAAATAATTTAAACAATCAAGACATCACCAATAGTCTAACATCCTAACATGTTTCCCATCTTTGCATATTCCCTTCTCTTTGGAAATATTTGTGTGGATTTCTATAAAGTATCTTTCTCAAGACCAGATACTTGTTACCATAATACAAATAACATTCTGATTTCTTTCATTTTCCTAATATTATATCATATACAGTTTTGTTATAAAGTCTTCAGTATTAACTTTTTAATGGTTCAGTAATACCTATTCATGGTAATACCTCACTTCTAAATGCAAATTATTCTTTTATTAGAGTGTCTGGCAATTTGGAAAAGCAATGACTTCCAAACAATGGCATGTAGATCCCTAGCCTAACTGCTATTCAGGCAAATACTTCTTTTTCTGAATAAAAAATGTTCAGAGTTTTCAACATCATAAAAGTCATGATGCATTTGTTGACATATGCAGAAAATTACTACAGAGCTATAATACTCCAAATGGAGGAATTCTTTTGCAAAGCAAGCAATTATGTGAGTTTAATTGTCATCATGTGTTTTGTTACTTTTATTAATCTCTACATCTTCAATCTGGAAGCATAAACTGACTCTGAATCTCAACAGTGTAATAGCCAAGGCAGAGTTAGAATTATGCTTACATATTTAATTGGATGAAGATTTGTAACATAAGCATTTCTATTGTATTTTATGATTAATAATGAGAGGAGGTGAGCTGGGTGCTTCATTTTTACATTAGTAATGCAACAGACTTTTAGTATTTTTGAACAGTTCTAATGGAATTATAGTGAATTTTGATGAATACCTCTTTAGCTTTGTGAGGATTTTGTTCATCTCTCTGACATGATTCCATAACAACAGACATATGTAAAAGGTCATAACTCTGATTCAAGAAAGATTTTATTTAAATGAAAATATGGTAAAAATTTATATAAAATGGTATTTTAAATTGAACAAGTAACAAAATATGTTATATATCTTCTGAGTTACACATTTACTTTAATAGGAGAATATATGCCAAAGCTTCACCATAGAAATGTCTGATACTTGCAATATGTGAATGTGTAGGTTGAGTGCTAAGTTTTGTTTTTAGAATTATATATGCTTTGTATTTAGTTTAAGTAGATTAAACTAAAGATTTCTACAAAGTATCTTTTGCAAGACCAGTTCATTATACCTAATTATGATGAACAATGCGGACAATAATTTACATATTTTAAAAATGTCATCATATATTTTAAAGCAATAAATAATTGTTATTTTTTCCTTGAAAGTTTTAAATATAGTATGAAAATAAACCACCTGTACTTTCATGAAGCTTAGAGTCAGAAGGGAAGAGCCAATGTCAAAAGAATACACAAAAAACTTAATATTACCTTTTCATAAGTTACATCAGCATGTGGAGTTGGTGTATAACTGGAAATGTGCATATTTAGTTTAATGATGTGAAGGAAAAAAATCTTATTCTGTGAAGGCCAGAGGGCAATTTATATTTTATATTTTATTTTTCCAACTAATATATACCTCCAAATAATCTATTCAATATGACAATATTCATCATCAGGAAGAAAACAATTTTTATGACATAGACTCTAGTTGCTGACACCTTGAAACATAATATTCAGGATCAGAGAGAGAAAATTTATAGAGATACAATGGAAACAAACACACACATGCATTTCTGTCTTAAAAACAAAGATAAAAAAGGAAATGTCTCCAGAGTTTGTATATTACTAGATAATTTACATTAGCGATAGCTGCCATGCTTCAAGAAAAACATTTTTTTTTAATATATAAACAAAATGTTAGGAAATGAGAAAAATAAAGATAAGATGAGACAGGAGAATAAAAAAATTTTGTGTGGTAAAGAAGAAAAATGGAAAGTAAAAGAAATGAAACGAGTAACTGCACGTTTGTGGTGACAGATTATATACACAATATTAAGTAAACATGTAGCATTGGAGAGGTCATAAACCAGAAGAGATAATAAATTTAAAATATATAAATAACAAAAGATATTAAATTAGTAAAGAAACATTATAGAATAGAGCAATTTATAAAGAAATACATTGAAGTCAGGCATGGTGGCTCATAACTGTATTCCCAATGACTTGCGAGGCACAGGCATGAGGATTGCAAGTTCTAGGTCAGAGGCAACCCATGTAAATTAGTGACACCATGTCTCGAAAAAAAAAATCCAAGAAAGAAAGAAAGAAAGAAAGGAGGGAGGGAGGGAAGGAAGGAAGGAAGGAAGGAAGGAAGGAAGGAAAAGAAGAAAGAAAAAAGAAGGAAGAAAGAAAGAAATGAAGAAAAAAAAAGGAAATACGTTAAAAAAGAAAAAATGCAAAGGAACCCTCTTTCAGCAGACCTATGATCAAGGACAGTACAACTAAAAACGGGGATTGAAGGGGATACAAGTGGCAGGTCAGCAACAGGATTAAGTGAAGGGTCACATTATAGCCTGGACAGGGTCTCCATTCAGAGCAACCATCTGTGGTATTAGCCTTTGGGACAACAGAGAAACCATCTCAATGAGAAGTGTCAGCACTGGTATCAGAGACAAACAGGGCGTTCTCATAATGATAAAGATGAAACTATAAATTCAACACAGTGCTATTTAAACTCATTTTTAAAAAATCTCAAAACAGTAGCAATACATTGGTTAGAGTAAATGTCACCAAATTTTGAGAAAATAATTAGGTTATTATGTATGAAATAGTCTATCATAAAAAAACAAGCAGATGAAAAAGCAAAGTCATATGTTACAATATTCTAACATAAATATTATTATATCGTATATGAAAAACATCAAATCAATTAAGTAGAACAGTAGACTATCCAACAGCTTATGTTGGGTTAACTAGATTTAGTCTGGGAAGAATATATTCTGTCTGTACCTCATCTTTGTCTGTCAAAATGCCTCAAAGAAAAATGCAATTTCTAAAGGTTAGGATTTACTTTCTAAAAAATGTAAAAACTGAAAGAAAATATAAAAGAATATTTTAAAAATCATGGCTTAATGATTAGATTTTTGTATAGATTATAAAAGATCAAGAATTCATTCAGGGCCAGGTTCAGTGGCACATAGCTCTGATCTAGTGACTTGGGAGGTGGACGAAGGAGAATCAATAGTTCAAGGCCAGAGGTAAACTGTGTAATGTAGCAAGGCCCTGACTCAAAATAAAAAACAATTAAAATGGGCTGGGAATGGAGCCCAGGGGTAGAGCACTTTGAAAGTATATGCAAAGCCCTGGGTTCAACCCTTAAGTACTGAAAAAAGAGAGAGAGAAAGAGAGAGGGGGGAGGGAAAGAGGGAGAGAGAGGAAAAAAAAAGAAAGAGAGAGAGAAAGAGGGAGGGGGAATTTATTCAAGTACAGAATTGGCAGATGAAAACTTTAAATGTTCATGTGGACAAAAAAAGAAAAAATATAAACTGAAAGCATGAAGAAAAAATCTGAAAATATATCACTAACAACATTAATATTTATGCAGTAGGATCTTAAAATGAACATGAAAAAGACAAATCAAAAGCAGAACGGGCCAATAAAAGAATATATGGTTTATACAAGTAATACAAAGGTTTAAAATACATTAGAAAAGATACATCTTTGGAACATCCTTTGTTTTGGCCTTATTTGATTGTAAAGAACCATACTACAGATTAGAATTTTGGTAGGTTTTTCAAACAAGGTAACCAAATTATCCTGACTCAAATAGGCTAGTCATCTGACCAAAGACCAATGAGATACTTTCTCTCTCGAATTTGAATCTTTACCAAAGAGAATCAAAAGCAAAATAGTTTGCTGACTCATCTGTATCTGTTGTTGTTGTTGTTAGGTACTGTCAAGTCAGTATCTGACTCACAGCGACCCTACATACAACAGGAGAAACATTATTGTCAGTGCTCCTCTGCTGTTCATAGGGTTTTCAATGGTGGATTGATTTTTGGGAGTGGGTTGCCAGATCCATCTTCCAAGCCTACAGCACCTGGTGTTCCCAGGCAGTCTCCATCCAAGTACTAACCAGGCCTGACCCTGCTTAGTTTCCAAGATCTGACGGGATCAGATGCCACAGGGCTACGGCTGTAGGTCATAGCACATCTATGTGCCCCATAGTGTCTATTATATAGCCATTGACATACTAAATCAGTGCTTCTCAATGATATTTGTGTATAATCAACTGGGAAGCTTTAAAGACATTCCAACCACTAGGAGAACCCTTAGATATTCTGAATCTGGCTACACTGTCCATCAAACTCCACCTCCCAACCCTGGCCTTAACCCAAACCTACTGCTTCATAGGGATTTCTCTATTCCCATTTTAAGGATGAAAATACTGGTTAATCAATGCTTCTCTATAACATAGCACAAGTATATGGAAGCAGACTGCTGTGCCAGTTCAATTACACTGGAAATAATTCAAGGATAGGGGAGAATGTCCTTTCACCTGAGGCAGTATTTCAAGTAATAAAGATTGCTATCCATCATTTCTGGACTGAATGATGTCTGGGTTTTAGGAAGTATGCTAATTCAACAAGACTGGCTAATGGTAATACTCACACTATATAAAATCTTGGAAAGGACAGGAAAGGAGAATTAATAAGAAAAGAAAAATTACATTAGTGAATTGCTCAGAATGGACCCATGGTTGGGACTACAAATCCTCCAAAGGAATGCCAGGCAAAAGTCTTTCCTAATCATTCTCAGTGGGCATTTAAAAGGTTCATATTCAGGTTGTCAGTGGTGAGGTTTGTGGAAGAAATGAACAACACAAATTTGTCTTCAACAGGAGGGTGGCTACCAACACTGGGGACTCAATTGCTATCAAAGGAAAACGTCAGTGAGTTTGAATGTTACTATGTCTCAAGGGAACTAGCCAGCTACATAGGAGCAGCTAAGTTCACTGAATCCTTTCCATGATGGAACTGCAGCAATTTGACCCAACTGCACTAGACATTTGTTGTATCAATTGGATTTTCTTTTTCTTCTCATTATGGCTTTGTCAGTAGTCACAGAAACTGACTTACTGAATGTCTTATGCACTCACATATTGCTGTCTTCTAAAGGAGTCCCTTTCACTGAAAAGGAAGAAAGATAGTGGGCTGGTACCCCCGAGACTAAAAGGCCTTTAAATTAATGTTTTATTGGGAAAACCACTTGGTTATAAAGAACATTGAAGTAGCTTACTGAATTGTAGTCAGCACTGAATTCTAGAAGCACATAAATGATGTACTATCAACCAGCTGGAAATTGTGCACTGAACTACATATTTCCATTTTACTTATATCAGTGTGCATGATTCTAAGACCAAAAGGTAAAGATTGGGTGATGAAACTTGTAATTATATTTAACACATCCTATCTGGGCTGCAGGGTGCCCAGATATTTGATTAAACACTGTTCATGTTGCTTCTGTAAGGATGAGTGTAGACAAGATAAACTACACTGGCAGACTAAGTAAAGCATATTGCTTTCCTTAATGTGAGTAGGCCTAATCCAATCCATGAAAAGTCAGAATAAGAACAAAAGATTGACTTTTCCCTGAGCAAGAGATAATTCCTTGCTAAAGAGCATTGGAACTGGGACATTATCTTTGCAGATTTTGGACTAACCAGGTTTCATCATCTCATGAGCCACTTCCTTATAATCTCTCTCTCTCTCTTTCTCTCTCTATTGAATCCTATTGATTCTCTTTCTCTGGAGAACACTGACTAATATGCCCACTTTTAAACATTTTGTTTTCCATTCTCTTGGTCTTCAACTCATATGGTTTAGGAGTTTTAAAACCAAAGAGAGAGACAAACTGCCATGAGAGAGGACAAACTTTTCCTTGAATGAGAAATTGAAACTAGTACCTAGACAGTTTCAGGCTCTTCATACCACTAAACAAATAGCAACAAAGAAAACATATTTACTGGTGTACTTGACTTATGACCAAGGGGAAATGGTGATACAATGGGAGCAAGAAGTATTGGTGGGATTTCTACTCCTATCATTGGTTTAACCATTGTAGCCTAAGTTACATGGAATAATAAGCAACCCAACATCTTAGCAATATAACATTACAGAGGTTGATTATTTAGGGATTAAGGTAGCTTGGGGTTCTCTTTCCCTGTCTTCATTACATCATCCAAGCTAATGAATGACTCAATACCTAGAATACTACTGGTCCCTATGACAAAGGAAAGGAGTAGGGAAATATATTTCTTTCCACAGCTTAATGTAGAAAAGCTATATGGCCACTCTCAATACTTTGTTGTTGTTGTTGTTGTTAGGTGCCCTCAAGTCAGTATCCGACTCATAGCTACCCTCATAGGGTTTTCAACGGCTGACTGTTTTGGGATTGCCTTAGGAGTGGATTGCCTGGCCCTTCTCCCATTTTTGCCGTGCTGGGAATTGAACTCAGGACCTCAGAGACTGCAGCGCAGTGCTCTACCCACTGAGCTAAATCCCAGCCCCTCAATACTTTAGGAAATAGGAAGTACAATAAAATCAAGTGCCTGAGGATACCCCTGGAAATATTTGATAGACAGTACTAATAGTGTTGTGTGCCCAGCAAATGTACAAAACGGAATAATTCTGCCCTACAAAAACAATACTACTGTAACAAACCAATCAAGTAAATATAGTCAGGTCACTTCAGCAAGTAAATATTTACAACCAGCTAAGATATAGGTAGGAGAAATGTTTTAAGTTCTAGTCATAACTTTCACCCATTTGTAAAACCAGTACTATAGATGTTACATGTATTCTATTCTTCTTATTATTAAAATGCCATTGAGTTAGACTTATATTTGTAGACAAATTTAGATTTTTTGCTTACATTTCTGTATATTAAGACTCAATGGAAGAAGAGAGAATAGAATAGTCATCCCAAAGAGGTTTCCAGAAAACCAGAATTTAAAGCTAATTATAGCAATTTCTATGCTGTGCAAATAATCCAATAAGCTGGACTCTATATGAAGAAGAATGCAGCATCACGTTTGGAGGAAGGCTCATTAACAACCTCTGTTATGCAGATGACACAACTCTGCTTGCTGAAAGTAGAGAAGAGTTGAAACATTTACTGATGAAGACCAAAGAACATAGTCTTTAGTATGGATTGCAACTCAAAATCAACAAAACAAAAACCCTTACAACTGGGTCAATATGCAACTTCACAATAAAAGAAAAGATTGAATTAAAGAAAAGATTGAGGTTGTCTACGATTTTTCTCTACTTCGTCCTACAATCAACATCCATGGAAGCATTAGTTAAGAAATCAAAAGACACACTGCCTTGGGAAAAGCTGTGGCAAAAGAGCTCTTTAAATATTGAAAAGTAAATATGTGAAATTGAAGATGAAGGTGCGCCTGACTCATGCCATGGTATTTTCAGTCACATCATATGTTTGTGAAAGCTGGACACTGGACAAGGGAGACAGGAGAAGAATTGCTGCTTTTGAATTATGGTGCTGGAGATGAATTTTAAACATATTATGGATTGCCAAAAAACCACCAGATCTGTCCTAGAAGAAGTGCGACCAGAGTGTTCCTTAGAAGTAAAGATGGCTAGACAGCCTCTTACGTATTTTGGACATGTAGTTAGTTGGGACTAATCCCTGGAGAAGGACATCATGTTTGTGAGAGTGGTGGGTGATTTAAAAAAAGGAAAAACATCCACTAGATGGACTGACATAATGTCTGCAACAGTGGGTTTAAACATAAAAAGATCTTCTCCCTGGCACTGAATCTGAGTGCTCAAATCTGCTGTGCATAGGGTTGCTATGCGTAGGACCCAACTTGACAGCACCTAACAACAACAACAACAATAACTACATGAAACTTTGGATTGTGTACATTTTAGGAATCATGAGTATTTTTAGTTATATGTTTAGTAATAGCAGCATGTTGAGCAATGTTTTTGTCAAATTATATGTTCAGAAAGGAAGGAATGCTATTCTCCCCTAATTGTTGGACTGTCTTAGACAGTTATTTCTTTGTACTAAGAACTCGTCTTCTTTGTCATTGACTATAACATCTTTGTTGGCTCTGTGGAAATAATTCATTTAGGTAATATAGATAAGACCATCAGTCAAGATGCCCAACCCCACAGCAGCCAAGTCTATGGCATGGCAATATATATGTTTTTCTTTGTGATTTGAACCTTCATCAGAGAAATGAGAGCACTAAAAACAATTGGAATAAATTCCTCTCAACAGTAGCTCTTAGAGGACTTTGTCTTTTAATTCCTGCCACTTTGTTTCCTTAAATTCGCCTGACTCCTACCTTTTCTGAAATATCATTCTTCATTTTTCTATTAATTCAATGAGCAACCTCAAAATCTTCCAGTGAAGTTTATTTGGATAATAAGCCTGAGTACATTTGTGTTGTTCACAGAAAAGCAAGTAAAATTATATTAAACTTTATAAATGAACAGAGACATGCAAATAAAAATGAAAAGAATGCATTTCTATCTAGCAAATTGAACAAAAATAGAAATTACTAAAAATTATTAATTTATTTGACATCGTGGGAAAAATGCACTATATACTATTGCTAGGATTATAATTTAAAATTATTGCTTTAATGGAAACAATTTAGATAGCAATTTGGCAGAACCTAACAAAATTTAAATTGAAATTATCTTCAATCAAATAATTTTAGCAAATTATTCTATGAAAATATTTAAACATGTTTTTAAAAATACACAGATAAATTTATGTTGTTGTTGTTAGGTGCTGTCAATTGTGTCTGGCTTATTGTAACCCTCATGGGGTTTTCAATGGCTGATTCTTTTGGGATTGCCTCAGGAGTGGATAGCCAGGTCCGTATAGATGGATTAATTTAGAATATTTGATATTAAATGAAAAACACAGGCAATATAAATGTTCATCAATAATGGAATAGCTAAAAAAATGAAATATTGCACAACTCTTAGAAACATTGAAATTGTAAATACATAAAGAAATGTAAAAATGTTCATTATAGACGTTTGAGTAAAATGAGTGAGTTACAGAGCAATATAAAGTCTGTACCTCAAGTTATGTAAAAACTTCTATTATCTACCAACATATATGTATATGGTTGCATATGTTATGCAGATGGAAGATAGACAGTTTATACAAGTATATTAGATTATTGGGGAAGATATAACCAGTTACAATGATAATCTCTGCAGAGGGGCAGTTCTCAAATTGGGCCTATGATTTGTTTTCTAAATCAAGTTCACTGCAATGTAGGCCTTTTGTAATTACTTGCATATATCTAAAACTTTTATTTTTTCAATATATTAAAATACAGTATAGGATAATGTTGTTGTTGTTGTTAGGTGCCATCGAGCTGTGACCGACTCATAGAGACCCTCATAGGGTTTTCAGTGGCAGATTGTTTTTTCAGGATTACATTGGGAGTGCGTTGCCACATCCTTCTCCCATTTTTGCGGTGCTGGGAATTGAACTCGGGACCTGAGACTGCAGAGCAATGCTCTACCAACTGAGTTAAATCCCAGCCCCAGCATAGGATAATTGTTGATGTTGTTAGGTGCCATGGAGTCGGTATCCGACTTATAGTGACCCTCTGTACAACAGGGGAAACACTATTGTCAGTGCTTCTCTGTTGTTCATAGGGTTTTCAATGGCAGATTGATTTTTGGGAGGGGGTTGCCAGGTCCTTCTCCCAAGCCTGCAGCTTCTGGCATTCCCAGGCGGTCTCCCATCCAGGTACTAACCAGGCCCAACCCTGCTTAGCTTCCGAGATCTGACGGGATCGGATTCTACAGGGCTACGACTGCAGGCGCATAGGATAATAGGATGCTTAAAATTTAAAAAGTAAAAGAAAACTTGTAATACACATTTAAAGTACCATTTTTGTAGTTGTTGGGTGCTGTTGTGTCAAGTTTGACTCATTGTGACCCTATGGACAACAGAACAAAACACTCCCAACACTGTGCCATCCTGGCACTATGTCAGCACTTCTCTGCTATTCATAGGGTTTTTGACCGCTGATTGTTTCCAGGATTGTTTCAGGAGTGAGTGAGCTGCCAAGTACTTCTTCTATTTTTGCAGTGCTTAGGATCAAACCAAGGGCCTCAGAAAGCACAAAGCAGCACTCTACCAACTGAGCTAAACCCTAGCACACTTAAAGTATGCTAGCAAAAAAAGAGGAAGAAAATGAAAAAAAAAAAAACAGTGCTAAAATCAATGTCATTGTAGTATATTCATATACAACTGCAAAGTAATCATGTTATTACTAATTTTAAATATTACTACAAAGAATATTGCTAATAAGTAACATTTATTGAGAACATACTATGTGGTAAGTATATTGTCATATGCTTCAGAGACATTACCCCAATTAACTTCTCAACTATCCCATCAGGCATGAGCTATTCCTTACTTTACAGATAGGCCACAGAAAGTACACAGAGGTTAAATTAGAAAGCTAGGAATTAGCAAAGCCAATAGAAACTTCATTAAACTATGAAATACAAGGAAACCCTGGATTTGCTTGATTTGAGTGAACCTACAGGGGAATGGCTAACTTCATTAATGTACAATTCCTTAATCCTACAGAGTAAAAACTACTTCTCTGAAGTCCAGAGAATATTAGAAGGCAATAAAAAATGTCATCCTAACTGTACTTAGCTAATATCAAGCCTTGATTTTGACTTGGCTTTAATCTACATTGGGCCTTTCTGTTTGAGGCTCACACAGCCACCAGCCTGATCATGATCCTCTAGCTTCTGGGATGTGAACCCTGATAAAGGCGGCATAGTGAACATAATTCTGAGGTGAGCCTGCCTTCTGCAGGAAAGTGGTTCCACGGGTCATGGCTCAACATTTGGAAATCTGCCCTAGATAGGAAATAGCAAGGGAGTAAGAGGAACAGATGAACTTAATTGTGGGAGCCAATGCTAATTAGTTGTATTTTTGTTAACATTTATTTAACATAAGACACAATGGTGTAAATATTACTCTGAGGTTTTAAGAGTACAGACAATTTTAACAGTTGTTTTCTACTTCCTGAGAATAACCTGTAAGATTTATTTTAAATCATACTTTTTTTTTTCACTTTTTAAAATCAGAGCATGAATAAAGCTTACAGAGCTTTCTATATGGTCTAATGTTCACTCTCATATTGATAGAGAGAAAGGAGGTCAGTGGAAGAAGGTGACATTAATTATTTAACTAGGCCAAATTAATGACAATTTCTTTCAGTGCATATTTGTGACATCACAAAATATAGTTTATATTGAAAAAAATTATTTTACTGCATCTTATCTATTAACAATAAAGGTTAAGAGAGTAATACTCATTAGATTATGCAAGTAGTAAATGAAAAATCATATTATGATTTCTTTCTTTGTTAACTAGCTTTCCTATTGCCGCAGATCAATATTTCATATTTAACAAGTAAAAGAAATGACAGTAGTTCTTCAAACACATGGCTTAGCAATTTATGCACTTGTCTAGTATGTTTGTGTATATTATTGTTTTTAATATTATTATTAGCATTACTTCATAGTGTCTTAAAAGGAGGAAAGCGTATTTGAAATGGATTGCTAGATATTTTGAAAGCATCATCTGTATTTTTTCTCTTATTAGTTGACACTCAATTTTCTTATATACTGATCTAGCTGCTATATTCAAGTAACATTATTTCTAGATATGTCAATCTGTTTATTTTATTAGCTACTATGAAGTGAGTTGATGGTAATAATATTATCCTGGGACTTACCCTGGCATTGGTCCATTTCCAGCAAGACTGTAAACCTGACGAGGATTTAGTAGATACTGGAATTTTCTGTAAATTCTATACAGGTGAAAATATGAGGGAAAAAGGAAATTTAGTAATAACCAACAACTTTTAGCTAAGTAACATCCTTTAATGTTATACATACATATGTTGTCATTGAAAATGATTCATAAATTTTTTCAGTAATGTTAGAAATATAACTCAATAGGAATTACTGGCATGAAAAGAAAGGACTTAGCTATTATAAAGGTGATGCAGCTTAGAAGTTAGAAACAATGTTTGCATTCTAAATACGCATATGCTTCTAGAATATTCTTTAATCCACATTTCAGTATTATTTATTTAACTAAAACTAGACTTCAAAATATATTTAAAAAAATATTTCATTAAAATTAGTTAAATATCTTCTCTCAATATATAGTTATGATATATTCCTCTTTCTATTGCACTCAATATTAAGATATTGTTGTTTGTTGTTAGGTGCCATCGAGTCGGCATCCAACTCATAGGGGCCCTCATAGGGTTTTCAATGGCTGACTGTTTCGGGATTGCCTTGGGAGTGGATTGCAGACCCTTCTCCCAATTAAGATATTAGGCCAACCTAAAAGAGATAAAAATTATCTACCCAACCTATAAAATGGGATGAGTACTTTATATATCTGTGTAAGCAAAGAACATAGACTCACCTATTACCATTTCATAAAAACAACTATCTTGATCATTCAGGTCACAGAATTGCTAACCTGTCTCAACACAAATTTTAAATAATTCATATTTTTCTGAAAGGTATCAATCTTTTTATAACAAAAGAAACAGAAACATCTGTAAGTACGTAACATACTATATGGTTGGAATTCATAGACAACATATAAAAAGCAAAGGGATATGATTAGTTTGGGAGGACTAGTTTTTATATACATGTGGAAATATTGCTATATATTTTATAAACAAATTTGTATGTTTACTGTTTAAAACTCCCCAAACTCCCTCTGTAATATCTACTTATGTTACCCCACTCCAAAATCTATAATAACTCTGCATTCTAGACCTTGATTTATTATGTCTTAAGAAAGAAACACCTGCCATATTTCCCATTTACGTGGTACTTGAATCCCACTAAAGGACAATCATGTGACTTTTATGTGAGAAATGCCTGTTAACTCTGACTATTTCTACCCACTGCCCTTGTTCAGTCCTTCACTTTCTCTTACCAGCTCTATTAAGTTCACAGCAGTCCAGCCCACTCACATACTGCTGTGAAAGTACTATCACCTTGTTTCCATAATGAGACTGCTAGTGTCATGTCATGTACACAATGAAATCCAAACATCTTCACAATACAGCCACAGTTAATCTCACTATCTCACCCCTGGCAAAATCTTTTTGGTTGACACTGGTGCCCTTTTACAAGTCTTTCTGGCTCTTTCATGTGTAGAACATCAATTTATATAATAATCAATAGACAAGCTACTCCTTTGAAGACTTCTCAGCTTTCATGGATATTTCCTCTTGTGAACTTGCAGAGCACCTTTATTTTAAACATGTGTACTTTGACATTGCTGGGGTTCAGCTCAGTTGGTAGAGCGTTTCTCTGCAGTCTCTGAGGTCCAGAGTTTGATCCCTAGCACCCCAAAAATGGGAGAAGAACATGGCAATCCACTCCCAAGGCAATCCCCAAAACAATCAACCACTAAAAATCCTGTGAGAGTCACTATGAGTTGGACATGATTCAAGGGTACCTAACAACAAACAACTTTAACATTTACCATGTGGTGTTGTAGTGTATTCATTTACATGTCTCACCCGCACATGACTTGTTTCTTGTCTTTTATCCCAGTACTTAGTAGAGTTTGTATTTGTCCAGGGGGTGCTGTCTGAATAAATGATATGTGAACACTTTCACGTCTGCTGACTGGTATGAGAAACTTTGTGTGAATACATAATTTTGTAAACTTTTGCAACTTATCTAACATATCAAAGCCAAAAAAGCCAAGAGATTTTAAAAGGAAAACACTGTATGGAATTCCATTGTGAAAAGTGGCTCTTATACATACAGGAAAATGTATGTTTGCATTCAGAATAGATTTCTTTTCAAAATATTATATTTTATTTGACACAAGTAAGCATTTAACACAAGCAAGCATGCTATAGAAGCACTCAAATTTGCCACTTTCTCCCTATTGTTTAATCTTATGATGTCACTAAATGTCTATTTTCTTTTTTTAATTTAGAGAAAATAAGCATTGAAAGAATGAGAAGACAGTATTAAGCTACATATCATTCTATAAGATTTGTTATTTAGAGAGGGGTATATTCTTTTAAAATATACTTTTAATTTTTTTCTATTAAGACTTCATTTGACATTAGTATACAAAATAGATTTGTTTTATATAATTTGTTTTGAAGAGTCTACTTTTTTGTGTGTTCAAGATACCCAAAACATCTTTTGTTTCATTTTCTGTGCATTTTGGAGGTCTTCTGCAAAAATATCCTTACACATTCAAATGTCCTTGCATGTCAAATGAGTCATTTACTCTATATTTTCTTCCAGTAGTTTCATAGTTTGGGGTTTTAAACTTAAGTCTTCAATCCATTTTGAGTCAATATTTATAACTGGTGAGAGATCAAGATTGAGTTTTACTCTTCTGTATATGGATATTCAATTTTCCTAGCACTATTTATTGAAAAATTGTCTTTTCTCTAATGCATCTATGTTGAAAATCAGTTGTCTTTAGAAGTATAGATTTACTTTCCAGCTTCCAATTCTGTTTTGTTAGTCTGTGTGTCTATATCTATGCCAATATCATGTTTTTTGGGTGACTACACCTTTGTAGTATATTTTGAATTCAAACGAAGGAATGCCTCCTACTTGTTTTTTTTTTTTTTTCTTTTTTCTTTTTAAAGGGCTTTAGGTATTTGACTTTTTGTTTGTTTTGGGTGTTCCTATGTAAAAAATAGGCCGGGATTTAGCTCAGTTGGTAGAGTGCTGCTCCATACTTCCTGAGGACCTAGGTTCAATCTCTAGCACCACAAAAATGGAAGAATGACGTGGCAGTCCACTTCCAAAACCATTAATCATTGAGATAATCAGCTACTGAAAACCCCATGAGGATCATTATCAATTGGACTTAACTTGACAGCACCTTACAACATGTAAAGAATAAGATTGATACCTTGATAGAGATTCCATTGAACTTTGGGTAGTATGGGAATTTTAGCAATACTGAATCTCCTAATCTGTGAAAATGTCCTTCTATTTTTATGCCTTTTCAGCTTCTTTCATCAATATTTTATGAATTTTATTTAACCTCTTTGGCTTCATTAATTTATTCCTAGGAATTTAACTTTATTGTAGTTATTAATTTTTTTTTCCTTTTGAGTTAGGGCCTTGTTGTATAGTCCAGCCTACCTGGAACTCAAGAGTTTTCTTCCTCAACCCTCTAGTGCTGGGAAACAGGCATGGACTATCACATCTGAGATTTCCTTCTTCATTTCTGTTTCAGATAATTCATTATGGGCATATAGCAACATGACTTTTTTTTAATGTTGATTTTACATCCTGCAACCTTTTTGAATTCATTTATCAACTCTAATAGTTCTGTGATGGAGTGTTTGGGGTATTCTAAATATATAATCATGACTCTCCTTTTTCTAATTTGGAAGGCTTTTATTAATTTTTCTTGTCCAGTTGCTATGTTGAGTAAAAGTAGTGAAAATATGCATCCCTGTCTTATTTCAGTTCTTGGAATAAATAACCTTTATTATGTTGAGGTACATTAGTTGTATACCTCATTTGTTCAATGTTTTATCATGAAGGGATGTTGAATTTTATCAAATGCCTTTTCTGCATTTACTGAGATGATAATATGAACAAAAGACATTATATCTAACTAAAAAGCTTCTGTACAGCAAAGGAAACAGTTAACAGAGTAAATAGATTACCTAAAAAATTTGAAAAATATATATCAACAGGGGTTGATACATGGCATATATGTTGTGTTGTTGTGTGCCTTTGAGTCGGTATCCAACTCATAGTGACCCTCATAGGGTTTTCAATGGCTGACTGTTTCGGGATTGCCTTGGGAATGGATTGCCAGGCCCTTCTCCCATTTTTGCCGTGCTGGGAATTGAACTCAGGACCTCAGAGACTGCAGCACAGTTCTCTACCAACTGAGATAAATCCCAGCCCCACGGCATATATAAGGAAGTCTAAAAACTCAACAGCAAAAAAACCCAAATAATCTGATTTTAAAATGAGCAACACAACTTAATAAACATTTCTCAAAAATTAGACATATAAATAAATAGTCAATAGAATGAAAAAAAATTGCTCAATATTACCAGTCATCAGGAAAATGTAAGTCAAAATTACAATGAGATACCACCATACCTCAGAAAAATTTCTATTATCAAAAGACTAAAGTTAACAAATGCTGATGAGCATATGGAAAAAAGAGATCCTCTACATACTGTTTGTGTGAGGGAATGTGAATTAGTACAGCCATTATTGAAAATAGTGGTGAGGCTCCTTAGAAACTTAAAAATAGAACTGCTATATAATCCACCAATCCCACTCATGGATAAACATCCAATGGAAATGAAATCAGTATGTCAAAAAGGCATCTGCACTCCCATGTCCACTGCAGCACTCTTCATAACAGCCAAGAAGAAGAAACAAATTGTCTACCAACTAATGAGTGAATAGGGTAAAACTGGTATGTATTCACAATGGAAACTACTCAGTCATAAAAAGAATGAAATCCTGTCATTTGCTACACAACATGGATAGAAATAGAGATGCTTATGCTAAGAGAAGTGTCAGGCACAGAGATATAAGGACTAAGTGACCTAATTTATGTATAATCTACAAAAGTTGATCTCAGGAAGGAGAAAAGATTGATGGTTATAGAGGCTGGAATGAGTAGGGTAACAGAGGGGCCCAGAAAGAGCTTGATCAATGGATACTAAGTCACAGATAAGAGCAAGAAGTCTTGGTGAGCTATTACACAGTAGGGGCTGGGGTTTAGCTCAGTTGGTAGAGTGCTGCTGGACACTTTCTGAGGACTGAGTTTGATCCCCAGCACCCCCAAAATGGGAGTAGGATGTGGCAGTCCTCTTTCAAAATAATCCCCAAAACAATCAGCCATTGAAAACCCTGTGGATACCAGAGAAGGACTGACATAGTGCTGAGCATGATAGTGTTGGAGAGTGTTTCATTCTGCTGTATATAGAGTACCTATGAGTCACACCTAACTACATAGCACCTAACAACAACATTACCCAGTAGGGTGGTAACAAATAATAAAATGTATTTCAAAAGACTAGAAGAAAATACTCTGAAAGTTTTCAGCATAAAAAATGGTAAATGTTTATGGAAATAGATAGGTGATTTCAATATTATACAATGTATAAGTGTCAAAACATCAAATGGTACCTTGTTAATACATACTTTATATCTTTTATTATCATTGAAATATTTAAATAAAGATATCTATAATATAGAGAGCTGACAGACTAAAAGTGGCATAGGAGAAAATAATTTTAGTATTACTATTTGACACTATTTTATATCTGCATGAGTGAAGCAACTATTCTAATAAAATGTCATGAAAATTTTACTTTTGAGGATATTACTTATTTTAAAAACTATATGATGTTTAACAGCAAAAATATAACTATATGTTGAGGGAAAAGAAATTTTTAAGCAGAAATAATATTTTGTTGATTGAAAAATGAAGAATAGGCTTCATTGCATCAAAAGAAGCTCAAAAGTTAAATGGTAGGAGAGGAGCTTACTTTTCAAAATGCCATTATTACTAGAAATATTTCTGTTTTGTTATTTGGTAAATACCAAAGGAGATTTGTTTTACTGTCATAGTGTTTGTGTGAGTGCTTTCATCTGTTTGTTTGCATTTGGTTGGGACTAGAAAAGACATCTAGACAGCATTAAGTCGGAGGTAGTTACATTTTTGCTTTTGACTGCTTAGTAAGCATAAACTAGTAAGTAAGAATAAAATTTATTCTGCTATGTAGTGATTTGCATATTTGTGTATGCTCTCACTCATATCTGGAGCTAACTATATATACATAGATATATAAAAAGGAACAAGCAGGCTTATCTAACAAGGGGAAATATAAGCACAGTAGAAAGGAGTGGGGGGGAAGCCTAGAGGGGTGGAACAAAGATTGTAGAAGGGATTATGGGGAGGGGAAATAATGCAGAAGGATAAAGGAGAGGAAAATCTTGAACTATATGAGGCATCTACATGAATATATGGGAAAACACATGGGGAATATAATCCATAATTGCATATGATTTTTAGTACACATTAATCAAAAGGTTCCATGAATTATGTAAGTTGATAAAAGTATAACCAAAATGATATAATCGGTGCACAATGGAAACAGCAAAAGCCTTATTCCTCTGTACCCCACCATATATTAATAAAGGGAAAGAAATATTATGACTTAATTATTAATTCATTTAAAATGAAATGTTCTGTTACCAGCTGGAATACTGAGATACCTAATAATGCAGCTCATTATTATTCAGATTAAATATACTGTACTTCAGGAAATATAGCATCATGTACACTAAACTGTACATGAAGATAATCACTATAATATATTTTGCCTAGGAACTGGATATAAATTATATTCCTCAGGAGCAGTTGTGGTTTACTTAAAGTAACCTTGTTGACCATTTAAAGAACCAAGTTTCATTCAACAGTATTTGTAAAGCCCCATTGTACACAAAGCTCTTCATTAAGGACCATAGCTGATAACTAGGGTAGAGAATGTAGATTCCAGAGCTATGATTTTTTAAAAATGTATAAAAAGTTATTATATTAAAATTTTTATTATAAAAAGACATCATCATTATGTTACACACAGATACTACCACCATGTGTTCTACATTAAAATTACTGAAATATAAGGAACAATATCTTAAACATTTTTACATCACATTTTAGTTTTTATTTTTATACTTAAGATATAGAAAACAGACATGATACCTAAAAACATACCGTTCTCCTTGCTTCCCACCACTTTTGGGGTTCACAAAAACTAAAAGTGGATGAGTACCAGGAAGAGGAGTGATCTAGAAGAAAAATTGCATACGTGGACAAATTATTAGGCACATGATATACAAAGAAGACTCCTTATTGTTTCTACATCACAAAATACCAATTCACAGATTCAATAATATAACTATTTCTTTCAGTAAGGTTGCTCAACAGAACCACCACCTCTGCACAGAGAGGTAGGCTTGACTAGGCAGACACAGCAGAGGAGAAAGCCATTAGGAAAAGGAAGTAACATTTGTATTCACTATGAGTTGAAAACAAGTCACAATTTGTGGGACATTGAGGAAGCAGCCAGAATAAAGTAGAATTGGGGGAAAGAAGATTAAGAACAAAGGAAAACATCAGATTACAGAAAGCATTTTTTTAAAAAGAGGACCCCTAACTTAAGAGCTCTATGGAGTAGGAGGAATCCATCTGCCCAATAACTTGTGAACTAGAAACTCAGTAAGATGGCTTGAGACCCCTTTCTGTTCCAAAGTCATTCTCTTCATGGTGTTTCCCCAATGCTTTCTTTTCCTGCTTGGTAAATGAAGGATCAGTGAATCAAGTAAATTTCCTAAGTGTAGAGCATGAACTATTGTTTCTTACTTCACATAACAAGATGTGACTATGTGTTGATACACTGCCATGTGCTGCTTTAATCACTACTAGCTTCTCTGTGGAACAAGAAAAAGTATCTGTTCCTATGAAGCATATATTCTAATGGAGAAATATACAAGAAACAAGAAAGTAAACAAATATGTGATTAGTAGTAAAATGTGTCATGAAGGAAAATAAAGTAGCTAATGTGATAGAGGCTGGGATTTAGCTCAGTTGGTAGAGTGCTGCGCTGCAGTCTCTGGGGTCCCAAGTTCAATTCCCAGCACCGCAAAAATGGGAGAAGGGCCTGGCAATCCACTCCCAAGGCAATCCCGAAACAGTCAGCCATTGAGGGTCACTACGAGTCGGGCATGACTCAAAGGCACCTAACAACAACAATGTGATAGAACCTTAATTGTAGAAGATAGAGTTGTTTAAGATAGAGTGGCAAAGAACTCTTATATTTTACCTAAATTCAATGCTAACAAGAAGACTTTTTGAAATAAACTATATTGAAAAAGACCACTATATGTGTGTGTGTGTGTGTGTATATATATATATATATATATATATATATATATATACACACATATATATGCATGTATATATATATATGCAAAATCTCCAAACTAAATAATACAGCTTAATACAAATAAATAAAAATAGTTCAGTAAAATATTATGGATCTAATAGAACCTTGTGTTTTGGGAAGTTTTAAATCAATCTGCTTTTTGAAAGGAAATCCAGAATAACCTTACTGCAGTGTTATTTATCCCTTAGGAACTACTCTTAAATAATTAATGTGAAAATTGAAAATAATAATTTCACCTTATCATGCCCTTCTTTCTGCCTGTTTAAATAATATGAGTTAAAATATCCTACCAGTGTATTTTCTTCCAAATCTTAAGTGAAATGGCATTTTTTGTAGTAAGTGTAGCAATGGGAAAATGTTAAAATCTTCACGTTGGCTAAGTGAGAAGATTGAGTAAGGTATACTTAATTTCTTTTATCTGACTACTTCTCATTATAATCTATCATTGTATCTGTCTCTGTTTTACTTTCCTTGGTAAAAAGCACATGAGTCCTTCTTTCTTAATTTGCCTCTAAATCAGGGAAAAGGATAAACTAGAATAATGTCTGCAGTAACTTGTCCGTTCTTTACCCCTGCACTAAAGGTGCTTCACATATATCAGTTAATATAGATCAAGTACTTACTACCTTAAAGCCATTGTGGTGCTAGTACATAATGTATGCCCCTCTCACCCATTAAAAAAACTAAAATGAAAGAAACCAAAATATCTGTATCTAAAGAGTAGCAATTTCCTTTATTTTTCTTCCTATTACAAGACTTGAAAAGTAAACATATCTCCTTGAAGATGAAGGTACACCTGACTAATGCCAATGATGTTTTCAATCATATCATATTCTTGTGAAATAAGGGAGACAGGAGAAGAATCACTGCTTTTGAATTATAGTGCTGGAGGTGAATATCAAATATACCATGGATTGTGAGGAGAACCAACAGATCCGTCCTAGAAGAAGTGCAACCAGAATGCTCCTTGGAAGCAGGAATGGTTAGGCTGCATCTTAAGTATTTTGGACATGTTGTCAAGAGGAACTGATCTCTGGAGAAAGACATCATGTTTGGGAGAATGGCAGGTTAACAAAAAAATGGCAAAACCCTCAAGTAGATGTTTTGACACAATAGCTATAACAAAGAACTTAATCATAAAAAAGATCATATGAATGGCACAGTATCATGGGAATATTTCATTCTGTTGTACTTAGGGTCAGTATGAGTTGAACACTAACTCAGTGGCACCTACTAACAACATTACATAACCATAACTTCTAAATTTATCATACATAAAATTTCATGCTAACATAAGTATATTTTAGTTAATATATAAGCTTAGTTTGAATTGCTACTCTTTGTTTTTAAATAGAGATGAGAATCTCTAAGTTCATAAGGATTTTTGAGCAAAGAATAAAATATGAACCTAAGCACTCATTAAGAAGATTTTTCTTCTCCAAACTGAAAATTCAGCTTATCATTTTATGATTTCATATATAAATTCACCCTGGGTCCAATATTTGGAATTATTTTGAAAATACATTCTAAAATATCTTTCAGAGATAATTATTTATTGGAATATTTAAAGGCATCATTATAAATTATCAAGTGGATGACATTAACAATTGTGTTCTAAATTCCACACTATTATGAAAAAACAAATACTTCATTAGAATTCAGGATGTAGAATATCAAAAACTAAAATATAAAATCTAAATGTCACTTTTCTTATTGTTCTTGTTAGGTGCCGTCGAGTCGGTATCCGACTCATAGCGACCCTCATAGGGTATTCAATGGCTGAGTGCTTCTGGATTGCCTTGGAGTGGATTGCCAGGCCCTTCTCCCATTTTTGCAGTGCTGGGAATTGAACTCCGGGCCTCAGAGACTGCAGCGCAGCGCTCTACCCACTGAGCTAAATCCCAGCCCAGATGTCACTTTTAGGGGTAATTAAATGGAGAAACTGATCAAATGGAGTAGAAAAATGGGAAAAATTAAAGAATTTAGAAAAATGATGATATTTCACCAGTAACAAAAGTCAAATACCCACTTTAAAATACAGGAATAATAAAAGTAATTATCAACCTTTCCTTAATGCATTCCCTTATCACAGATCAGGCTTACACAACAAGACAATATAAAAATAAAATGTGGCTGAGTACCATGGCACAAACCTATAGTCCCAGAAGACCTGGAGGCTGAGGCAGGAGGATCACACAGTTCAAAGCCAGAGACAGCTTGTGGGATGTATTGAGTCCTTGCCTCAATAACAAAAAAATAAAGACACAGAGAAAGGGGGGGGGGAGGGGGAGAGAGAGAGAGAGAGAGAGAGAGAGAGAGATGTAGCTTATTGTGAAGCACTTGCCTAGCATGTGTAAGGCTCTGGGTTCAATTCCCCAATACTGAAAAAAAAAAGTACTGGGAATTTGTGCCCCTCTGATGATAGTAACAGGTATTAGACTTAATACAGTGCATCTAATACCTGGTGTAATCCTCATTTAAGGTGTAATATGTGACTAAACATCAATACCAGTGAGACGTGGATGTTCAAGGAATATATAATGGTGTTAGACTGGAAATGTTAAAGTTCCTGGCAAATCCGGTACGCTTTTCTGTGCACATTCAAAATGCTTCGAAACTGTGCTAACCTTTTCTACTATAAAAAGAAGGCCCATCTAACTGAGTAAATTTGGTGCCAAGCAAAGACAGAATTCTTAGATTTGAGAGCCAAAGACCTGTAGTGCTGCATAGTCATTTTCAAGTCTGACAAGTTAAAAATAAATTACTGAGTTCAGTAATAGTCTGAAATAGGCTGCAATATCTTAGTGGCAGATTGATACTTAGTTGCCACATTCCTCTTTGTCCTGAGTAAAGAAACTCAAGGCATAGAGTAATTTAAAAAGATTTCTCCCTCCCTTCATATCTGTATTTTGGAAACTGTTGCTACTTGTAGAATACATACATACAAATACATATATACATACACATACACATACATCTTTGGAAGAGCTTAAAGAAGTTGTAACTTGGTATATTATCAGGTAAGAGGCTAAATAGATATATAGAAAAAAATAGGAAAAGTGTGTTTATGGCTTATCTGGGGATATATATAGAAAGATGCTATTACTAAATTGTCCTCCTATCTCTGTATCTCTCTCTAATTTGTTTCCTTGAGACAGGGTCTCACAGCACATAAAGAAGTCATATGAGACAATGGCTGCCTAAAAACCAAAAGAAGAGACTTCAGATTAAACCTACCTTGCCTGTGCCTTGGACTAGGGCACTCCAGCCTCCAGAACTGTGAGAAACAAATGTCTTCTGTTTAAGCCACCTAGATTGTGGTATTTTGTTATTGCAGTCCCACTACACAAATACAGAAGTGTTGGATGGAAGCTCAAGGTATGTTCTTAAAATGGCAGAAAAGACAGCGTCTACCCTTCTTAATAAGTTTCCTAGTGCCCAAATGGAAAGTGAAACTAGGAGGACCAGTAGCCATCTTTGATCATGAGGTAACCTTGATGATACCACAGACTGAGGACCAATTGTGATGAAAATGTGGAGTTATCCTGGCCTAAGAGATCCTACTCTCAGATTTCATTTACATGGGAGACAAATTGACAGCTATCTTGTCTAAAGCTGTATTTTATTTTATTAGTTCCTTGTTTGGGTTGTTTCCCTGGTACATACTGCATAATCTAAATATCACTAATGTGAAGGAAAGGCAAATTCTACAGGGGCTCAGAATTGGATTCAGATGGAATCAGGCACAGACAGATACTTTGTTCTTCATCAAACTTAATATTTCCAGTCCTTTCAGGAAGAACAGTAGAAATTTGATATCAAACCCTTGAATAATGCCACTATACTTTATCTTACTTTATGTTATCGTCAGTTTTGCATATGGACATACTCATTTTCAGTCAATCCTTTTGTAACTTAAATATTCTGAAATAAAAATATGTAAGTATTATTAGATGTGATATTTCAACTACTTAATTTAATCTATTTGAGAGTTCAATCAGGTAGAGCTTATTTCCTCTCGTACAGAATTCAGTCTAGGGGAGCTGATTTGTACTATAATGCAAAACATCAGTTGATTAAAGGAATATAAACAGTTTTCTATGCTTCTGAAACTCCATGTGACTGATTTTTGGTGAATAAAGCTTTATGGAAATATCTTAAAATTACATGTTTTTGATTCCTACAGTGATATTTTTATACAGTGAAACAATCTCAAATTCACAGAAAAGTTGCAAGGACTTTACAAAGTGCTTTTTCTCTGAACTATCTGAAAGTAAGTTGCTAAAATTATGCTTTATCACTTCAGTTTATTTTAGTATTGCCTAACCACAAGAAACATTCTCTTATATTCATTCTCATATATTCAACACAAACATCAAACTCAGAAAGCTATGATTCTGGACTAGTTTCTTTTGTTTAAAATGTATTATTGGGGCAATTGGCAAAATAAATGGGACCTGAAGCTTAGATGACAGTCACATATCCATGTTTTATTCAAGTTCACTAATCTTTTTACTTGTATCATATCTAATTTATTTTATGACATGTTAGATTTTTAATTTTTTTCCTATAAAACTTTGAAATAGGGTGTAATACTCAGTCATTCTGAAAACTGATGGACTTCCATACTAAATATTGTACTTTTTGCCATAGATTTTGATAGAATGGGAAGCAAAAGAAATACATGAAAATTCTCTCAGCCTAAAATTATTCACTGTTAGAAGTACAAATATACCACATTTGAGAAAATCTTAAAGTTGAATAGCATATAAAACATATAAACCAAGTTAATCTCTTTAAAACAAGGAACAACCCTGACCCTACTTCAGTCTCCCATCATCCCACCAATGTGGTTGAGACATTTCTACAGAACCCGGGTCTTCTCAAAACTAGTTTTCCTGAATTATTGAGGAAGGATAAAACAGTATAACAAAGATTTTAAATTGATGAAGGCAGAAAGTGTCCAGGGAATGTTTGATAGCATCTTTGGTACTTGAAACCTTGAAGAATAGCTATCAATTAGGTATGAAGGACATTCTAGAAGGAGACTTCATATTGGACTCTCCTTTATGCTGAGTCAAGTAAATCATGTGGAATCTTATCTAATTATACAATGGGCAGTTTACTATGGTTTACTTAAAGAGTATTACTTTGGATTCAGACTGATTGTGGATCTCACTTCAACCACTCCTCCCTATATAAGCTGTTTAACCTGAGTGATCTTATCCTATATGATGGTTTTAAGCACCATTAATATGCCTTTTACTCCAAAATGTGTATCTGTCTTTTCCCCTGTGTTATAGATTCACATGATGATCTGCCTGCTTTACATCTCCCTTTGGATGTCCAATAGCATCAGAAATTTCTCCCCAAACCATATTCACTCAGACTTTTCACCATCTTTGTTGATGGCAACTCCATTATTTCAGTCATATGACCCCAAACACTTTGGTGATGTCTGCCGACTCCTCACTTTCATACAAACTCATGACCAACCCATCAGCATGTCCTTTTGATTTTATTTTAAAAAACATTTCTCCACCTCCACTGCACCAGAGTGAAAAACCTCCATCCTATTACCCCTAAATAATCATGGTTGTTAATCTACTGGACTTTCCATTCTCCAACAATCTGGTCCTAACAAAAGTGAGCCTTTCAAAATGTGATTCAAATCATGTCAGTCTTCTGTTTAACCCTCCCAATGTCTCTTCATTTCACATCAACAGTCGAAGTTTTCACGCAAGCTTTATAGCACCAGAATTTGTAGCACCTAGCTCTTTCTACTTACCTAAACTACTCTCTGCTATTTTCTGTCTTTATCCTTCTACTCCAATGATGCAATTATATTTACTGACATCTTGCTGTGCACATAAGTGCCTTAGAGCTCAGAGCTGACTGTTTCCCACAAATCCATACAGCCAACTGCCTCACCTGTTTTAATTATTTACCCAAATACCAACTTCTTGCCCATCTTACTTGAATATAGAGGATTCTACCACATGCTGCTAATATTTATAATACTCCTCTCTACTTTTGTATATCATATATCACCTAGCAGAAAATGCAATTGGAAAAAGGGACTCTATTAAAAATTTGTTGTAGCACTTAATACTATAGAATAATGACTCTGGACCTAGATAAGGAATGAGAATGATGACAATGAGCTTGTTATGAAAGAATGAACAGGGCTGAGTAAACAAAGGACACACATAAAATACATATCAATCAAAGAGATTTTTGTATACATACTATACAGTTATGCACTGGGCTGGGGTTTAGCTCAGTTGGTAGAATGTTGCTCTGCACTGTCTGAGGAACTGAGTTCTATCACTGGCACTACAAAAATGGGAGAAGTATGTGGCAATCCATTCCAGAAAACAATCCCAAAACAATCAGCCATTGAAAATCCTGTGAGGGTTGCTATGAGTTGGACATGACTCCATAGCATTTAACAACAATAACAACAATACAGTTGTGTAGAGTACACATGTGTATTTAGTTTATAATCTAAGTGATTACAAAAGTATGAACATATGTAAGCAAGAAATTAGGCAGAAGTAATTGTGTAGGGGAAGACACTGGTTCAGTTTTAGATGTTAAGTATAAAGTTCTCCATTTCTTTTTCTGGTTTAAAGTAGATATTTTAGTTCTCCAGTGACACTTTTATTTGGGAATTTCAAAGAACATTTAAGGATAAGGTAAATTCAACATAATACAGGTTAAACAACTGTTCTTTTTCCTTATTTGTTCACACATGAGATAGTCATCTCTATTTTTATATCTCTTGCATGTTCAAAATCTGTAGTTTGAATTACATTTGATCATATATATTAAGTGTAAACCAATGGTGTGAGCAATGACAAAGACAGAGTGCCTAACCACTGCTATTTGAAGTCCCCTAGGACTAGGGTTAATTAATGAGACTCATCCTAAGGTTATACATGATCTATTACTTCCTCTAATTAGAAATAATAATCCTGATCATTATACTGGTTAGCTGGAAAGAAGTAAGATGAATGTCCTTAACTATGATTAATAGTCTTCTTTAAGCAGTGTAGATCTCTTCTGTCACTGAGTTATATGCAATCTGGGCTGCAACTCAATGCTTTTTTATGATATATATATTTTAAAGCTCATGGAAAAGTTAATTTTCTGATAGATATTTTTGCCTTTCCTGATAAAAAATATCAAGCATTTCAGCATCTTAAAACTGATAAACATAACTCAATTTTTTTCTGATTTTGTAACTATTCAGGAATTTATTATTTTACTCTTTCATATTTTTTCAAAACTATGTGGATACTTATATGCATCCATTCTAAGATGTAACAGAATTTTGCACATGACAATATGCTTACTCATAACAACTCAAAAAATGATGAAAATTAAAATTTTATTTATTTACTACTGTTTTGCTAGGGCTCATGTCTACATTTTGCCTACTGACAACTTTAATTGACACTTTCATATGTCAAAAAATGTATGAAAAGTTATGTATTTAAAGAGATCTCCACATATCAGAAAATATTAATCATCTATATTTATTGTTACTAATTTATTTGTAACAAGCTCAAATATTTCAGATTCCTCTTGAATAAAAATGACAATAGAACTTATATTGCTATGCAAGTTTAAAGCCTTTAAACCACTCTGCATGTACTATTTAACTTTTGTTTTAAAACATAGGAAAATTCAAATACAATTACTAAAGTCTTAAGAAACTTAGATTATAGAAGTTATAGTTTAGTGAATACAAGATTTTTATCTCAAAGCCTGAATACAATATAAAAATATATGGAAGAAAAAGGAGGCTGAAAATCTAGCAGTTATATATATGTTTAAATTTGTTAAGCAAAGTAACAGAGTGTCTTACAAGTAAAACATGCAAAATCTGAGTCAGAGGGTCCTCATTAAGGCCTTGCTTTTTACCATTGAGTAGTGGTATGGCTGGCAGAAATTACTTTTCTCTGAGCATCAGTATGATAATTTTGAAAACGTCAATAATAATAATTGCAGTATCTCATATTTACTGAGAGAGTTAAACAGGTTAGTATATGTCAAGTATTAGCATAGTCCTTAGGTTATACTCAGCATTAATAAATGATATATGCTTCACTTCCATAGTGAGAGATATGTGCTTAGATCCATGTGAAATATACTTGGGTTTCAAAATTAGGAGCTCCTTTCATTAATTTCATTGGAGAAGAACAGAGTGACTAGCAATTAAGCTAATTGATATTTGGAATTGATATATTAAATTCAAATGTTGATTTTTTTCAGTAAAAATATTTAAGAACATATGGTATAATTGTTTTGCAATTAAGCTGTGCAAATTTTCATATTTGAGAGCTTCAATGGGATTGATAAATACACAGATATAATTCCCTCAAATTACATGCTGACTAGGTCTTTCAAAATTAATTATATATTTGCAAATACAATAATTTATATTTCAGAATTCTTGTTTTACATTTGACATTAAATTTCATGAAAGATTTTCTATTTGCAATGTGTTTTATTTGATTGCGTCTTACATATTTCAGACATGTAGTCAGGAGAGATCAATCCGTGAAGGAAGACATCATGTTTCAGAGAGTGGCAAGTCAATAATAAAAAGGAAAATCCTCCACCAGATGGATTGACACAGTGTCTGCAACATTGGGCTTAAGCATAAACAAGATCGTGTGCCTGGCATAGAATCAGGAAGTGTTTTGATCTGCTGTACATAGGGTCACTATGTTGTACTCGACTTAATGGCACCTAACAACAACAACAAGTAATTAATTTCAGTGAGATATTCAGGACAATGAAAAAGCTATCATTAGACATGTACTGTGTATCCTGAGCTATGCGTGTAAATTAAGAAATATAAAAGATGTAATCTATAGTGTCACAGATAAAATAATAAATTTTAAGGCATAAAATAAAATTGATTAAAACATATATATATATATATATATATACATATATATATTTCTTTGTGTTGAATGCAAATATGTTACATAATAAACCATGTAGTAAATGGATGGTAAATTTTCCTCAACAATCTAAAACCTGAAGTATATTCTTTGGAGAAAGAATAGACAATTGAAAGAAACATATAGGTAGAAAAATAAATGAACTCCACAGTTACATAGATTAAGCCAATTTTGAGGACTGCTTTTATGCTAGAGTTAGAAATAGAGGAAAATAAATTGTCATTGTTTGAATATAAAATGTCCCTCAAAGTTCATTTGCTTTAATGTTTGGTTCCCAGCTAGTGATGCTGACCTATGAAACTTTGGAGGTGGGATTCTTGCTTTGTGGAAGTAGCTTCTTGGGGGCGGGCCTATTGAGATTTTTTATCTGGATCCCACAGTCCTAATCTATCTCTATTCCTGGTTAGCCATGAGGTGAGGGGGTCTCAGGTAAACCTTGTCACATCCACAGCCATGCCTGCCCTCTATTATTATGGACTGATCGTCTAACTCCCAATAAATCTCTCCCCTCATAAATTTGTTTGAATTGCTTTTTCTTCTACAGCAATGACAGCTAATACATAAATATAATACATTCATTCTATAAAATATCTTCAAATACAGATAGAAAGAAATTTTAGTTTGATGTCAAAGACCAGAGGGATAATTCATAGATTTTGAAAGTGCTGAGAAAAGCTGGGCGTAGTGACACATGCCTGAAATCCCAGCAACTCAGGAGGCAGAGGCAGGGGATCACAACTTGCACACCAGAGGTAGTCTGCATAACTTAATGAGACCATATCTCAAAAAAGTGAAAAAAAAATAAAAAGGCTGAGGGTACATCTCAGCAGTACATCACTTGCAAATCATACAAGCACAAGGCCCTGGGTTCAACCCTCAGTACCACAAAGAAAAAAAAAAAGGAAAAGAAAAGAAAAGTACTGAGAAAATGCTTTCAGGTACTTGGGTTTACTTAGACTAGAAATATGTATCGGATTTTATTTCATTTTAAATTTTGAAAGATATGGACACATTATAAGAAATACTTCATTTTTATTTTTATTTAGGAAGAAAAGTATTCATACAAATAGATTCCATTTTCTCTTTGGTGAAGATAAATAAAAATAACCCTCAAAATCAAACCCATACTAAGTATGTATATGCCTCTGTATGTGTAAATATATATGTGTGTTTATATACATATGTATGTATATGTGTGTATGTGTGTGTACATGGAGAAAGAGAATAGGTGTAAATAAAGAATACATATGTATATAACAAACGTGTAAATTTAGTAGTAATTAGCAAAAAAAATCAGGTTGACAGAAGACACTTTTCCAAATTGCGTTTAAATAGAGGTAACATAATAAGTGATTAATCTATCCAGAATGTCACTGTCTATCAACTATAAAACTGACATCTTGATAAATTAATAATAATCTTTCTGAAGGAAGCTACTGAGCTAATATAAACATTACATAAATGTGTTGATAGCTGAACATATTGGCTTCTCAGAACATAAAAGTAACAAAAATGAAAGCTGCTAAAATTTGGACTTAGAAAATCATACCTGTAGGCCTTGTCCATCCACAGTAACAGAGTTAGCTCTCTGCATTTTGTTCCTGTCAGTTACTTTGTTTGGCTGCTGGGAGCCACTCTTTTCCTTTTTTACTGTTGATTGTCTTTCCTGCAAGAAATATAATCTTTTATGAAAATATTTAAAAAATTAAAACTAAAAAAATAAATACTTTTATTAGAAAGTGGAATTAATAAAAGAATATCACGGTTACAAACACAGGCCCAACTTCCTATTTTGAAATTCATACTGAATAGTAGGAAAGCTCTTGCTTTCAACTGGCTCAGTATATAGGATAACTGCGAGATCAAGATATTTGTTAAGGACATGATGTGAAAGTAAGCCAAAATGTAATTACCTCCATGTGCCCAATTATCACTATCAAAAGCCCTTAAGAATCACTAAAACTGATTATTTTCATGAACAGCTGGGCAGATAAGTAGCATAGGATCATAAGTTAAAAAATTTGTAATGAGTACCAAAAATAATGCTTATAAATACATGCAATATGGGAAATAAATTTTAATTGACTGATGGATTTTGAAGCTACTGCTTATATCAAGGATGGCATAGATTGGAAAACTCACATTCACCTCCAGTTAAGTCCTTTGTTCACCATAATGAATATATATCTATATATGCATATCTAGCTACATCTACCTATCTATCTATGTACATACACACACATTAGGTGTTGTCTGCTTCTGTTCTGGTATTTCCTCTCTTCTCACTCTTTATTCAACCCAACCCAATCTACTTTTATCAACACTACTCCAGCTATTATGCAAATCACCAATAACCTTCTCATAGTCAGTCTGCATCTTCTCATCCTGTCAGCAGCATTTGACAGAATTATTCTCTTCCTGCTTCTTGAAAACCTACCTCACTTCGCTTCCAGGACACTTCTCTCTCTTAGCTTTGTTCTTACTTTACTAGTTGTTCACTTAGTCTCTTTCCTTCTTCCCTCTGTTTTGCAATCTATGTGTTCTTCCTCAGAACTATCTATACTATCTATGCTTCTACTATCTACTATCTATACTTCTTCTGTAGATAAATTCATTTGACGCTAAGGCTTTCAATTTCAATTTTATGAAGACTTCTAAATGCATAATTCCCATTCAGATTTCATCCTTAATACTTAACCCTTACATAAGAATCTCTCTCCATATCTCTCCATATGAGTGTTTAAAACATGTCAATGTATGATGACTACTAACCACCTAACTCATTACACGGATTAAGCAAGTATCTTTTTTGACTGGATTATTGTAACCACCTAATGGATCAGTCCCTTGCAGTCTTTGTCTCCCTATCATCAACTGTCAACACAATAGCCACACTCATCCCTTTTCACTCCACTCCAGCTACACTGGCTTCCTCATTGTTCTTTGGTCACAACAATCATGCTTTTAATCCACGGCTTCATCCCATTATTCTTCACTCTGCTGGAAAATGTACCCTATATATTTGTTGGGCTTGGCCCCAACATCAGGCCTCTGGTCAGAGAGGTTTCTTTATTCCTTTTAGCCTCCCTTTAAATATCATTCATTACAACCTCAAGTGTTATTGATTTGATTTGTTTAATGTCAGCATTCCTTATTTTAATCAAAATTCCATAAGAGAATGACTTCCTTTATTTCACTGGTCTACATCAGATCCTAGATCAATGCTTGACAAAAGTCAGAATAAATGAATATAGGAACAAATGAAACTTAAGATTTAAGCCATCTTCCTTTTTTTTTTTTTTTAGTACTGGATGCTGAACCCAGGGCCTTGCACATGCTAGGCAAGTGCTCTACTACTGAGCTGCACCTCCAGCCCCTTTTTATTTTGAGATAAGTCTCACTAAATTTCACAGGCTGCCTCTGACCTCAGACTTAGTAATCGTCTTGCCCTGACCTCCTGTGTCTCTAGGATTACAGGAATGCAACATGGTACCTGGATTAAAAATAACTTTTTAAAAAGTGCCTAAAGCACCGTGTTTAAGATTCTTGGGCCATATCTAGGCCTGATGTGAAAAGTTGTCCTGATTGATTAGCAGTGTATGGTCATGGGTGGTTAAAGTGTTTAAGTGCCATATACAGTGTTTTTTATGACTTATTCAGATATTTCCTGATTCCTTCACCTCCCTATTGGAGGTAAATTCTAATTTCTACAACTTAGGAAGATATTTTATGTAGATTTAAATGTAAAGTTCTTTCAAAATATATTAGGGTTACATGGATCAGAAATCTTCCTTGACTAAAATAAATGCTAATCAGTGTAATACATTTACCTTGCAATTTCATGGTGCAAAAACACTGAATATATTTTGTGTATGGCTGAAAATGGATGGTATAATAGAATTCCTGATACTCAGAATCATTGGGAAATGATATGCTTTTATATAAGCATAATTTCTGGCAAAAATGTTGATTTTTAAGAAAGATCCTTTCTAAGCTTGAAAATTACAGTTTTATCCACAGATAGTTTTAAACATCACAATGCATAAGAAGAATGAATTACAAGATGAGATTTAAAATCAGAAAACCTGGGCTGCATCCCATCTTTGCTACTTAGGCATTATGTAATCTAGAGAGTTTACTCTTATGCAATATGGAGATGGTGTTACCTTCTTCTCAGAGTTGGGTAAAGATGAGCAGAAAATTTGTAAAGTCCTTCACATTGTATCTACATTAGAGTATGTGCTCAATAAATGAAAGTTATTATGAAAAATGTAAAGTAGGTATGGTTCCTCATTTGGGTGTTCTTTTATATTTATATTGACACTGCATGTATGCAAAGTGAGCATAGAAATAGTTTACCTCACAGTTTTTCAATGTAGGTATCTGAAAGATAGGATCAATATTTTGTAAAAACATACAATGGGAAAGATACATTTTAATGCAATTTTCTGCCACATAATCCATTTATTTTTATTTAGGATTTAATTTCTAAAATGCTTAGGTGGTTAGAAGAATTAAATAAAATTTAAGTTGGTTAATAACTTTGTGGCTATTTGTGCATGTGTGTATGTATGTGTGTGTGTGTATATGTGTATATATATATATATGTATATATATATGTATATATATATATACATATATATATATATATATATATATATATATATATATATATATAGCATTCTAGAGAGAAGGACCTGTCAACACACTCCTGAGAGAGTCAGCTATTGAAAATCCTCTGAGGCTCCCTATGAGTCAGACAAGACTCATATATATGTTGTTGTTAGCTGCTGTGGAGTCTTGTGTATATATATATATATATACACACACACACATACACACACATACAAATACATACACATATATGTAGTATACATATATATGTATATGTGTATTTATAAAGAGGTATCAAATTCTCTGTTAACTTTATTTTATTGTTGGCCATGCAGAGATCTACGGAAATACTAAAATACTACGTGGTAAGAACTTCCAATTAGCAGAGAGAGCAATTGATAAATGGCTTCTTATCTTTCCAAGGAATTGTCCCTCTGAGTAAACTTGGAGAAGACTTATGTAGAGCTTTCCATAACAAAATTATAAAATATAGAACACAGACACAAATTTTAAAATCCTAAACTGACTTTTCAATTGAGATTTTATTTTTGAAATCTAAAATCATAATAAAGAGATATATAATACCTGATTTGTTTTTTAATTCTTCAGTATAGGGCTGGGGATGTAGCTCATAGGTAGAACATTTGCATAGCAAGTACTAGGCCCTGGGTGTGATCCCTAGTACCAACACACACACACACACACACACACACACACACACACACACACACAAATCTACAGTATATAAATCTTCATGTGCATTTTATTATATGATATGTTGTTGTTCGGTGCCTTCAAGTAGAGTCCAACTCATAGCAACTCTCAGAGGATTTTCAATGGCTGATTGTTTTTAAGATTGCTTGGGGAGTAGATTGCCATTTCCTTCTCCCATTTTTGTCATTCTGGATCTAGCTAATACCAAAATGGTAGGAAAAAAGCTAACACTAAAATGGTTTAAATACACACATATCAACAAAGTTAGCTGATTTCTTTGAGGAAAAATGGTAGTGGGTAGAATTTGCTGGGCTTTATCTCAGTTGGTAGAGTTTTGCTCTACACTTTCTGAGGACCAGGGTTCAATTCCCAGCACCACAAAAATGGGAGAAGGATGTGACAGTCCACTCCTGAAACAGTCCTGCATTAATTACTCATTGAAAATCCTATGAGGGTCGCTATGAATTGGCACTACTCCACAGCACCTAACCACCCACAACAAGAACAATTAAAGTTGAAACTTTAAAAACAAGAGACTCATAATAATTTAATTTTTACCAATGATTTTCTTGTTATTATACTCACTCAATATTTTTTTCAAAGATGTATAGGAGTTTCTTTGCAATATTTCCTATATTTTATGTAAGCAACATAAGCTAACAGGAGGGTAGTTGGACACAATCTGTTACTTTCTCTGAGAAAATCTTTACTTCTTTTCTTTTCACATGAGGGTCAAAAAAAGGGAAACAGTAATATCCTTGAAAGAGCTACTGTCCAAAGGATTTCTGTAGCCTTGTTTTTTTTTTTTTTGGGGGGGGGGTGATTAATTAATACTGACTGGCAAAGCTCTATTATGATATTTAAGAAAGTTAATTTCCAATGTTAAAGTTATTTTAAAAGTTTCAAGAGGAGCCCACAAACTTTATTTTGCATCATTATTCAGGATAATATTGCTCTGTGACTAATAGGGGGCAGTATTTATCATTTAACCTTCAGTTTCTTTTTTAAGTTTTCAGGATTAGAACTCCAAAATAAATTATATTATATTAAAAGCAAATTTCCTTCTGCCAGATAAATCATCCTAGATGTAAAAAGAGTTGGAAAATTATTGCTTCAATCAATAGAAATTATTCAAACACTGAAAAGAACTACTGTAAAAATCATGAAAGATTATAGAACATACTACAAAATAGAAAATACATTTATTGATATTTGGGCATTTTCAAATATCACCCATTTGTGTTCACTACACAGACATTTTAAATACAGAATTCAGTATATTGTGATCCTCAGACTCCACAAGTAGCACAACCAATCCTAACTGCAGAATATATTGTATTAAATTCCAAAAGAATAATCATCATAATAAACAGAGAAGAAAAGCCAAAGAGACCATTCACAGAAAACAGAAGGATGAAATAAATGAAATAAAAGACCTCACTTTAAATATGTGTGCTAAAAAAAGTCTTTTTCTATATCATGCTGATTCTTGGAGTTTAAGTATTTATACATTGGTGAAAAATGCTCTGTCAAAAGAGTCGTTTACAATACTTAAGCCTGCTGCTATCGATCACTCACAAAATACAAGCAGCAAGTGATGATTACCTCAAGCATGGGATTTTCTCCTTTTTGTCTAATCTCAGCGTGAGAGACAGGCAGCAGCAAAGCACCTGGATTGGTACAAAGCTGCAAAGACAAGTGCACTGCTGCCAACAGCATCCATAGCTTGGATCTTGAAACTCGCTTTCTCTGCCTCTACACAGCTGGCCTGAATGGAAATGTTTCTGTGTCTGAGGCCAGGTCATAAGAATCTCCCAGAAACCTTGGAAACTTATCCCAAGGTATCACATGCATAGTCAAAGTATTTAAGGACCCCTTATTGTATTCAATAGGGCTCACAAAAGTTATGAGGTCTGCGAAACCAACCTACTAACAACAGGAAAGGTATGCATTTAATTAAGATGGCCTCCTGCAGAATTTGAATGTTTTACGGGCCAAGGGAAACAAATTCATTTAAAAACTGGCAGATGCTCTAAATCTACTAGGAATCCTAGGAAGTTGTGGCAAAACTAGTTGTTGACTAGCAAAACAGTCTTCATCTTACAAATATTTTATGAAGTTTTAAAAGTAAATATAACAAATAATAGATTGTAAAATCTAAAGATTTCTATTTTCTAATTTGAATATATACTTATTTAAATGAGAACAAATGTAACTTTGGGCAAAGGGAAAAGTATGGAGTTGGAGGCCACATTCAAGGCTTATTACTGGGCAACTTTGACCATGTTATCTACCTTTGCAAATCATCCTTACTTCACATATAAAGTGGGAACTTTCTTGGAAGGATAACTGAGAAAATGTAGATAAAGATATTGGCAAAAATAGAAACTCAGTAAATGGTAGTAATTTTTAAAGTATAAATAAAACATTACTATATATTGTCATTGTCTACAGCCATACCTCCCTGGCATTCTATTTCGGAAGCTAAGCATTCTATTTCTGCAGCTAAGCATTCTATTTCTGGCTTGGTTAGTAAATGGACGGGACATCACCTAGGAATAATGGGTGCTGCAGGTTAGGAGAAGGTTCTGGCAGCCCATTCTTGAAATAATCAGCCTTTGAAAGCCCTATGAATAGCAGAGAAGCACTGACTATAGTGCTGGGCATGGCACAGTGTTGGGTAGTTGTACATAGGCTCTATGTACATAGGGTCTATTGTACAGAGAATCTGTTGTACATAGGGTCACTATGATTTGGACCAACATGATGGCCCTTAACAACAACATATGTTATTATTAAGTTCATCACTAATATGCTGCTAGGTCATCATACTAAATAGTGGGTACTGTAAGGAAGCACTTTATTTAATGAATTGTACTTCCTTTTCCTTAGTAGCTGTAACTGGAAATAATTGGTATGAAGACAATGGCGCTGTGTTTGGGAAGATGAGAAGCAACAAAGAAAAAAAAATGAAACCTAGTTTAAAAACATCTGTATCTGCTGCCCATTTCCTAAACTGGAAGGCATATTTTGTGACATGATCCACATGTTATGATTTTCACACATGACACATGATGCTCCTAGTTTCAACTAGGTAATTTCATATGTGAATATAAGCCACAAATTTTCTAGTATTAAAGTCCTGACTGGAGAGCATGATTTTTAGGGAGAGAATCTAGGCCAAAATAATTTAATTTGGCTGTGCACCAGCATATGGCAGCACAATTTAAAAATAGTACTGTGTTTATATCTATAACATACACATTATATTCATATATATAATTATATGCCTACAGCCATACCACTGTGGCATCCGATCCAGTCAGATCTCGGAAGCTAAGCAGGGTCGGGCCTGGCTGGTACTTGGGTGGGACACTGCCTAGGAACACCAAGTGCTGTAGGCTTGGGAGAAGGACCTGGCAGCCCACTTCTAACCCACTGAAAAACCCTATGAATAACAGAGAAGTACTAACAATTCTGTTTCATTTGTTGAATGTAGGGTCACTGTGAATCGGATACTGACTGCATGGCACCTAACAACAAAAACATATAATTATATATAAAAGCATACTATGTAATGAGCCTCAGCTTCATTCACATCATTTTTTTCTATCAATGTTTTATTGACAATGCAAAGGCATATGATTGTGTGGATCATGACAAACTATAGATAACATTGCACGGAATAGGAATATCAGAACACTTAACTGTATTCATGAAGAATCTGTACAAGAACCAGGAGGCAGTCGTTTGAACAAAGCAAGGGAACACTGCCTAATTTAAAGTCAGGAGAGGTGTCCACCTTGGCTCTATCTTTTTTGTCCCCTTTTTTGGTAAATATTGGTGGAGTACAGAGTAATGCAGCATTTGCTTTTCCCACTATGTAACTATTGCATCAATTTTGGTTACACTTTCATCAACTTACAAATTTTATGGAACCTTTTGACTAATATATAGTAAAACTTTTATGTTATATGGGTTATTTTCCCCTATTTTTCCCATGTACTCATGAATTTGCCTCATTTACATTGAGATTATCCTCTCCGCCTTTATTCCTTTACATTGTTTCTCTTCCCCTTCCCACCTTCCACAGTCTTCACTTCCATTTGCTAGTCTCCTCTCTCCTTCTTTCTACCCTTTATATATCACATCCCCTTTTACAACATACTGATTGTTAGTCACAGTAACCTGAAGCTTAAAAGTGAGGAGGTAACTCTCTTGCACACTCACACTCACTGTCTCTATTAGTTAAATTGAATATTCAATGTAGTTATTTCTGTGTATTACTAAATGTGTTTTTGGCAGTTCCAAATAAAATGTATCTTCTCATTATAAATGTATAATTTAATTATTACTCACACTATGTATGTGTGTGAAGAGCAGTAAAGTTTAGGTGCAACAACAATGCTTTTGGAATTAATAATGAAAATGGAGACTATTTCTACTCAAATTGCTTCACTAATATCCTTGAATTTTTGTTTTACTTTAAAACAGTTGAAACTAATTGGATGATAAAACTAGGATATATAATAAAAGCTATATACCACTTCCAGTTAGAAAATGTGTCCTCATGGAAAAACCCTTGATATTATGTCAAAGTTTAGCCAATGTATATATTTGAAATTAAATACTTAATGTGTGTATATATGTATATATATGTATATATGTATGTATATGTGTGTATATATATACATATATATAGATAGATAGATATTCTCCCACATAAACTCTAATCACATTTTTAGTTAACCTAAGAGCAATTGTTCCTAATGATAGAACATAAGGTTCCTTTGCTGAGTGCGTGTGTGTGTGTGTTTGTGTGTGTGTGTGTGTGTGTGTGTGTGAGAGAGAGAGAGAGAGAGGGAGAGAGAGAGAATGACTACACAGTCTTTCATGCCTAGGTTTAAGGAAAATTTTGAAACAATATAGCTGAAAAGACATATAATGATTTTGGTGGATAATGGAAAGTTTAAATTAATGTAAAACAATGTATCTTGCCAGAAAAATATAGTAAAAGAAGACTTTTAAAATCTTTATATCTTAAAATCTTTAAATGAGAAAAGCATATTATAAAAACATACATTTTGTTTGTTGATTTGTTTATTCAATCAATGTATATGATACAAATTATGTAGTTGAATATAGCGGACCTTTAGAAATGAATAAAACTAAAGAGAAAACTGTAATTGTCAAATGTAGTGGATATTTTTCTTTTCTTTTCTTTTCTTTTTTCTTTTTCTTTTTTTTTTTTTTCCCCCGGTACTGGGGGTTGAACCCAGGGCCTCCGCTTGCACACTTTGCGAGTGCTGGACCACTGAGCTGCACCCCCAGTCCATTTTTTCACTTTTTGAGACAGGGTCTCGCTAAATTATGCGGACTGCCTCTGTTCTCGAACTTGCGATCCTCCCGCCTCCGCCTCCTGAGCTGCTGGGATTACAGTCTTGAGCCACTGCCGGGCACGATATTTTTCTTTGATAGGCTTTTGTTGTTGTTGTTAGGTGCCGTTGAGTCGGTATCCGACTCATAGCGACCCTACGTACAACAGGGGAAACACTATTGTCAGTGCTTCTCTGCTGTTCATAGCCGACTGATTTTTGGGAGGGGGTTGCCAGGTCCTTCTCCCAAGCCTACAGCACCTGGTGTTCCCGGTGGTCTCCCATCCAGGTACTAACCAGGCCTGACTCTGCTTAGCTTCCGAGATCTGACGGACTCGGATTCCGCAGGGCCACTGCTGCAGGGTTGATAGGCTTTTAGTAGGAACAAAAATACTCATGAACTTGAAGGTGTTAAGATTTACATTTAAAGAAGTCATGAAATGGAAACCTCTTCTAATGTCTCTGTGACTTTAGTGTGTATTCTTGCATTACAATTTTATAATAGTTATAAAAAGTGGCATAACAGATGCAAATAACATAAAATAAACAATATTTCTCTCAGATTGGAAACATTATCTTTCAAGCATATATTCAGGTATATGTTCAAATATGTATCTGATTAAAAATGAGTTTTATTTTAATTTATTGAGGTCATCTACATTTATTAGGATATCATTTATGGTGAGGAGAGGAGAACAGTTATGTATTTGAAATTATATCATTCTCTAAATAAATACATAATCCTACATGTTGTTGTTGTTGTTAGGTGCTGTCCAGTCTGTATCCGACTCATAGCGACCCTCATAGGGTTTTCAATGGCAGACTGTTTCGGGATTGCCTTGGGAGTGGATTGCCACGTCCTTCTCCCATTTTTGCGGCGCTGGGAATTGAACTCGGGACCTCAGAGACTGCAGCGCAGCGCTCTACCAACTGAGCTAAATCCCAGCCCTAATCCTACATAGTATTCAAATATTATAAGTAATACTTCCTCAAGTAGGCCAATTCAATTTTAAAGCAAAAAAATACCATTTGGGCGTTTCTTACAGAGATAAAAACAATTGAATAGGATATTGTCACAGAACAACCTGGAGCTTTGCTTCATTAATGCAAAAGTAAAGCCGACATTTCACTGAAAATAAATGTTGTGTCAATGGTTTATAATTATTTTTAAAACAGAACAAGTTTATTCTGCAACTATATTTTATTCCAATGACTTTCTATTCAATGTCATGTGTTATTTATGATTAATGCAAATGAATTCCTTGTAAACTGATAGGTACTTCAACTTGAGCAAAATTTTTCAACCTACTATCACCAAAAGCAACATTTTGATGGCTTTAAGGGATGATACTGTTTTGGGTTTTCTGTAGTATGTTTACATTATAACATAACAAATAAGAATGATACTTTTGATACACTGGCCAAACTGCAAAGTAACCTTTATTAATTTCTATCATTTTTTGTCTTACAATTTCTTGTATTCCTAATTTTCATCACAAATACAGATTGGAAATTCTTTAAGTCTATCCCATCACTGAAAACATAAAGAGTCTCATTTCTAAGTGTCATATTATGGAAAAATAAAATAGAAAAATTAATAATGTTGGGCCACTGAGCCAACTCAAAATATTCTTTATAGTAATATGATGTATAATGACTTAGTTGTAAATGTAAAAACCTTTTTTTGCTTACGCACCTCAGGAACTGAAACTCCTGAAGTGGGCAGAGTCTGCTGAAAAAGAGAAGTTCATATTAAAGCTGAAAAAAAGTCAAATTGAAAACAAAATATCAATGAAGATTCTTATATCACTATACTGTGAAATAAAAGAGTAAATCAAAATATATTTTCTTGGTAATATTTTTTCTTTTCTTAGATTAAATAAATGTCTCTATTTCATTAAATGAGGAATACTCTAAGGCAGATTAGGTTAGATTTAAAATCATTTATCCAAAATACAACTCCACCTACTGAAAGTACACTCATAAACATCCATGGGCAGTCTCACAGACCTGTCTAATACATTAATATATTATATTTTTATTTTTTGGAAGAACTCATCTCCAGGTTCCATTATCTTTCATAAACAACTTCCATTATTTTTTATATTTTCACTTTACCACTCTCTGGTTCTATTTTCCAGTCCATCTATCATTCTTTCCTAAAAATACTCAGTGTCTTTTGGATGTAGATATAGCTTATGGTGTTGGTTTTATTTTGTGATACTCTAGAAATCAGAAAAATATTTCATCAAATATAATTAAATAAGTATAAGATTTTTACTTGAGACAAGGCTAAAATGATAAACCTAAATATTCTAAAGCTGCTCTTCATGACATTGTATGTTCACTTATCTACCACTATCATCTCCTTTCTGAGTCATGCTGGAAAGTGTGTGTGTGTGTGTGTGTGTGTGTGTGTTGTGTGTGTGTGTGTGTTTGTGTATGTGTGTAAGAAACAAAGAAAAAGGTTAAATGCCAAAGTGTGCATTCTGTAAGATGTACAAAATACAAATTCATAAGAATAGTTAACAAATAACACACATAATAAAGATTTTCCCAGATGGAGTGTGGTTGAAAAGTTGAATGGGAACCTACAAGTTCTCAGATATTTGTGTGTTCCTGAAAAGAAGGGGGAAGTTAGTACATTCCAACTTTCTCCCCAGATCTAAGCTACATGAGAGAGGATCTGGGTGGATGATAAGTCATACACTAAAAAATATTACAGCACAGACATTATTTCACTCCTTTAGCCAGAAGAACTACAGGAATGCAGCAAGAACCAAAAGAATGGATAGAAGAACATCTGCAGCTAAGGTAGGCGAAACCTCAAACACCCTCAGAGTTGCACAGCACAGCAATAAATTGACACAGAAAGAAATCTAGAACATTCATACAGAAAATTAAAGTGCCAGGGAGTACAATCCTATTTAAAAGATATTTCTATTACGTGAGGAGAAAATGATGCAGCTGCAGCTTTCTAATCAATATAAAATCAGGAGCGCTTCCACGATGGTGCAATCCTGTAATCCTAGCAACTTGGGAGGCTGAGGCAGGAGAATGGTGAGTTCCAGGCTAGAGGCAGCCTTCACACCATAGGGAGACACTCTTAGAATTAAAAAACGTAAGAAGGAGGCTGGGGATGTCGTTCAGTGGTAAAATATTTGCTTAGCATTTGTGAGGCCTGGTTCAACTCTCCAGTACTACAAAAAAAAAAAAAAAAAAAAAAAAAAAAAAAAAAAAAAAAAAAAAAAAAAAAAAAAAAAAAAAAAAGGAAAAAAGGAATAAAGGAATAAAATCTAGAAGATGAACTCTGGTCAAAAATCTCATTGGCAGGAGAACTCTATAGGAGTAATGAAGTTGGATTGACAAAGGAGCCTGGTAGAGCTTTCCCTGAATGCTTCTGAATTTTAGTAATATTTCTGACTTCTAAGTCCCACTCAGTCTACCCAACATGTGGAACAAAGCGTGGCCAGTAAAATGTGCTAGTTTCTATCAGGGCTAGTCCAAAGCTCTTTGTCATATTGTCTCTTTCAGCTCCAAGTTGAAGTTTGAGGTCTGAATAAACATTGTAAGACATCAGTGCATCCATCTTTATACTAATATATAAATGCTTGCTTTCCCCAAATCTAGATTAGGTGTCTGGCATATTGTATGGATTCATATCCTATTTATTCTGTGGACCAGGAAACTGAGACTCTCAAGTAATCAAAACAAGACATTCTTCAAGTAGCCTCCAGAGCATGAGTCTCAGATGCCTATTAGCTTGGAAAAATATGTGCTCACTACGTGTGTCTGAGCCTGCAGCTGTAGCACTGTGGCGACTGATCCCGTCAGATCTCAGAAGTAAAGCAGGATCAGGCCTGGTTAGTTTTTGGATGGGAGACCACCTGGGAACACCAGGTGCTGTAGGTTTGGGAGAAGGACCCAGAAACCCACTTTCAAAAATCAATCCAACATTGAAAACTCTGTGAATAGCAAAGAAGCACTGACAATAGTGTTTCACCTCTTGTATGTACGGTCACTATGATTCGGATACTGACCTAACAACAATGTACATGTCTGAAGAGAACAATTCATTGGAAAGTGAAGTAAAAGATTCTTGTTTTTCAAATAGTGAAGTATAACAATCAAATGAAAGCAAGCACCTCAACTAGGTCTTGGTCCACCTCCACTTTTACTAATAAAAAACTAAATGAGCAAGGAAAGATAATAAAAGATAGTTTTAGATAATGACTGATATGGAATTTTTGTTAATTTTCTCAGGAATGAGTACTGAATATTGCATAAGAAATTGTCCTTAATATTAGAAGATGCATGCTAAATTATTTAGGGAAGTAGTATCATAACGTGATTTATTTTAAAAAGTTTCAATGTAATAAAATATGTATGATTATGTGTGTATAGTATGTACAATATATATTGTCCATATAGAATATATAAATATATATTGCATATATGTATATGAATTAATATATGCAGCCATACATGTGACACACACACACACACACACACACACACACACACACACACACACACACACAAAGGCATGACAGAAAAATAATAGCAGACAGGTTTGTTGTATACTGGATTCATTAGAGGGAAGGCATGTGAGTAAGTGGATAGGAGAAAAATAATGAGCAGTATTTTCATGGAAACCTACAGTTCTTTTTCTAAAGATAAGGAAATATAGGTTAAGTGGGCTGCTAGAAAGAGAAGCAGAGAGAAACAGAGAATAGTTAAAGATAAGGCTAAAAGAGTTTTTTTTTTTTTAAAAGCATATTCAGATGGAGCCGAAGCCCAAACAGACAAGCATTGCATTTTCCCTAAGGACTAGCCCTTGGGGTAATGCATAATGATGGAGAAACAGGTGTGAGTTTGCACTTACAGGGGTCTGGAATGCAAGAGCCTACAGAGGCCAAGAAGGTAATGCAAATGTGGGAAAAAGACATGATGCTGAAAAGGCAAACACTATGCCACATTAGAAAATAAGCATCTTATTTTATCATAAAAAGAATTAAAGACAATGTGGGGTGAAATTGATCCTTGCTGTCACTTTGCTACCACCTCTGTCCAGCGTAAATAATCTGTAAATCTATAAAGCAATGTTTGGTGTCTTCCTCTTTCTCAGAGCAATAGGGACATAGGTTAGCTACTATTGTGAAGAAAGAACAAGGGAGGTTGGTAGAGAGGTGGTGAGATGAAGAAGGCAAGAAAGCAGAAATTTATCATCACTTCACTGAGATTGGGAAAGCAGTGACTAATGAATGAGAAAGAGGATCAAGCAAAAATGAGGGATGAACTAGGGCTGAAAGTTATTAATATATAAGAGAGAAAACCATCAGCCCTAGAATTTTCTTCATCAAGCGTTCTGAGAACAACACTATAAATGCACTGAAGAATAAGAGTGATGAAAAAAAATATATATATTATATACATTACATATATATAATATACATTATGTATATAATATACATTACATATATATATTATATACATCACATATATATATATATATATATATATATATATATATATATATATTCGTTGTGCTGAGATTCTGGGTTTGATCCTGGCTCCCCCAAAATAGGAGAAGGACATGGCAATCCACTCCCTGAGCAATCCCAAAAACAATCAGCCTGGATATCCTATGAGGGTCACCTGATGGCACCTAACAACATGTGTATACACACACACACACACACACACACACACACACACACAGGATCACTTACAATCAAAATGGGCAAGCAAGAAGTGTATATTAAATTAATATTCCCATCAGTAGCTTATTCTTGAGTTACAATAAGAACACAATGAAATTTAGGTTAAAAAATCAATAGCAACTTGTTAGGAAATAAATTCAGATATTGTATTATTTCTTTTTAATGCTTCTGTACACATTGTTAAATATTGAAGGTGAGCAAAGTAAATGTTTTAGTTTGTGAAAATTATCATGAGTGTACAATTCTAAATGTAATATATTTTAATCAGAATTAATACAGTAACTGTATATTTTTATTTAATTAAATGGGAAGTACAACTACAGAAAAATGTGATTGATTTTATTTAATTAGTATCATTTAATATTAAATAGAATACACACTATAGATAATTAGTTTAAAAGATGCATTTGCCTTCAGCGTACTTATTAAGTTCAATCCAATATCAAAGAATTTTTAAAAATCCTATTACTCTTAAGTATTAGGATATTTCTTATCTTCATATTTTGTAATATGTAATAATTTTAAATTGGCAATTTAATCCAAATTGTCATAGGACAAAGAAAAATCTTTTGTCGAGCTTATTGGAGGCTTGACTTAGTTAAAATACAATAGAAGCATAGCACTCACATTAAAAGAGTTATCTATTATATCAAAACCTAAGTAAAATTTAAAAAATTAGGCCTCATTCTTACATAAAAATGCTCATATTTTTAAAAGAATTGCTGTTACATTTATTGTCTCATTTATTCCCTGTACTGCCACCATAGCACCCTTGCATCCAATCCCATCTGATCCCAGAAGTTAAGCAGGGTTGGTCTGGCTTGTCCTTGGATGGGAATCCACCTGGCAATACTAGGTGCTGCAAGCTAGGGAGAAGGACCTGGCAACTCTCTCCTGAAATAATCAGCCATAAAAACTCTAAGAATAGCAGAGAAGCACTTGTAATAGTGCTGGACATGGCACAGTGTCAGGGAGTACTTTGTCTGTTGTACATAGGGTCACTATGACTCAGACCTGACTTGACAGCACCTAACAATAACAAAACAACACCAACTGGGCAGGGGTTTAGCTCAGTTGGTAGCGTGCTGCTCTGTGCTCTCTGAGGACCAAGGTTCTATGCCCAGCACAGGAAAAATGGGAGCAGCCTGTGGCAATCCACTCCCCAAGCAATCTCAAAATAATCAACCATTCCAATTCCTATGACAGTCACTATGAGTCAGTCCCAACTTGATGGCACCTAACAACAAGTAAACCAGATACTCCATTTTTCCGATAGGGAAGCTTCAAATCACCAAGATTTATTGTTTAGAACCCCAAAATAAAGTTAGTAACAGAATATTGATTTATTGACTAATGTTTTAATATTCAAACAGAAAGCATGAGAAGTCTCTTAATGGTTTACTTTTTTGAGTCTGGGCATGTAGTTCAATGGTAAAGAACTTACTTAGTACACACAAAGCCCTCGGTTTGAGCATCAGCACCACAAAAATTACTTTTTAAAACAATTCTCTATTTTTTAAAAGTGATTTGTAAATAAAATTATTTTCAAATATTGATAAAGAATGATATGTATGTATATATGTATGTATATATATATATATATATACATATATATATATATATACACACATATATATATACATATAAAGAGAAAGAGATTGAGAGAGAGTGCAAACAAGAACTGGCTTCATTTCAGTATGGATTTATTTAACACACCTTTGTCTGCAGTTTAATGTAGCCAAATTAAACTATTTTAAATATTGTTTCCTTTTATATGTAATTGGGTATCTCTAATATAAAAAAATAAATAGAATAAAACTAAGGTAAAGAAAAGAAAAATTGTCCTCATAAAATGGTATACTGCTTTACCTGAAGAGAGGTTATCTGTCATTCACACATGCTAGTAAAACATACTGAGACATTGCCAGGGTATAGAAACTAAATATATTATTGGTTTCTGTAAAATTTACTTCCATATTTCAGTTTCATAATTTATTTAAATTTAAAATTTGTAGGCCCTTAAATATGTACACTCACACATATGAACAAAATGCAAATTTTAAAAAAGAAGTGAGACAGAAATGATTTTATAGTATTGCTATCTATATTGTTCTTGTTGTCTGGTACTGTCAAGACGTATCAGACTCATAGTGACCCTCATAGAGTTTTCAATGGCTGATTATTTCGAGATTGCCTTGGGAGTGGATTGCTACATCCTCCAACCATTTTTGCAGTGCTGGAAATCAAACCCAGGACCTCAGAGACTGCAGAGCGGTGCTCTATCAACTGAACTAAATTGCAGCCCATGTTATGTATATTAGCATCTTTAATTAATGATTATTTCAGTGTATTACAAATACATCAATCAGAACTATAATTTTTTATTTTCTACAGATATGTTGACATTAAAATATAGCTATCAAAAAACCTTACCTTTTTTGACAGCACATATATTATATTGTTATTCAGAGTCTCTTACCTAACCACTTCTTAACTGAGTCAAACTTTTAAGCTTGCATTAACAGAAATTTAATGGTAAATTTTACCTGTGATTATTTCACTATCCTTAAGTTATAATTCCTCACAATAATATTCTGTTCTCACCCTCGTAAATATGATTGTTTATGAACACTGCAGAATTTTGTCCTGAGGATATTGAAGAGAAGGGATTTAAGGCTCATTTGAATGCCACTGCATTAGTGTGTACCTGGATATTTATAAAGAAAATACAACTGGACTTTCAGGAGCAGTGGATGTTTGCAAACTTAAGGTACACCAAATGCTTTCAAAGAAAATATTAAGAATATACTCTTATTGGAGACATTCTAATCATTTCAAATACAACTTCTAAATGTAAAAGCACTTAGAAAAATAAAACCCTCTCTAATGTTACTGTCCTGCCTACTTGATTCTCTCCTGAAAGTCATTAGAAATGAGTTACAAACCCAGGATGATTAGTTCTTTTAAAATCATTAGAAGTTGATATGGTTAAAGGTATGTTATTCAATTTATTTTTAAGTTGCTACCCACAGGATAAAACATTTATATATTTACACACTTGTGAAATAATTTTATAAAAACCACTCAACCTGTGATACTCACTCTGAGATATTCTAGTCTCTTCTCCATTTCCATTCTCCTTTACTTCATTGTTTTCTCTCAACTCCTTTTGTGAAATGCTGGTATATGTTCTCTAAATTAATCTCACTCATTGCCAATTGCTGGGGGTCCCCCAGTATGAATGTGAAAAATAAGTTTAGAACATGGCTACTGAATAAAGCAAGATTGCCTCTGCCACCTGCAAATCATATGATTTTGGGTAAGTTTCTTAATCTTCCTAAACTTCACTTTCCTCTAATATTCATAAAGCATCATAATTATATCTATCTGAAGGATCCAAAGGATAATACATCATATATGACACATTTATGTTCTCTATAATTATGTTTTATTAACATGAACTGAAAAGATTCCCTTAGTTTCCACTCTTTGCTTAAGAACTCAGCAAGAAAGAACCAGTTTACAGGTTTTTTGTTTAATCTGAAATCATTTTTAGTGCTAATAAGTATATAGGAGCCAACAGATTTATTTATTTATTTATTTGTTTGTTTATTTATTTATTTCGCAGTACTAGGGGTTGAACCCTAGGCCTCTTGTGTGATAGGCAAACCACTGAGATGAACACCCAGTTCCGTTTTCAGTTTTATTTTTAAACAACAGTTACCCTAAATTGTGTGGGCTGCCTCTCACCTCAAACTCACAACCCCTCCTGCCTCAGCCTCAGAGTAATGGGATTCCAAGCATGTGTCATGTGACTGGACAGATTTATTCTTTAATGAACATATCTGTGCTAAGGCTACTAGAAGAGAACGAAACAATGAATAATGTAAGATGAGAGAGAAGAGATCAAACAGGAAAAGTAATGATAAAAGGGAAGAGGGAGAGAGGTGGGGCTCAAAAAGAAGAGAGGAAGAATAAAAGCCTCCTTACTGTCTTCCTCAAACCTAGATAATTTTCTTTCCTAATTTTATCAAAGAAAGTAATTAAATTGATGGGGAATAAAGAGAAGTTGACAATTATAGTGACAATATCCAAAATATAATTCATTATTGGCTGTTTATAATTTCAGAAAATTCTTTAAAAGTCTTACTTTATACAAAATCAATAGGTACAAATTTATGAATTGTGTATGTATGTGTAATTATGTTTGTGTGTGTTTGGGAAAAGGGCTTGAGTGCAATTTGTGACTTGGAAAAAACCACCTACTCAAAAAAAACCTTAATAATTAGTACCTATAAATGGAATATTCATAAAATTAATTTTATTTAAGTTAATAATATATTCTATTATACCTCTTATTCCCTCATATAAAACATGAGCCAGTTCTAAAAACTTATTACTATATAGTTAGTGTACTACTGCTTTCCAGAATACAAAAGAATCTTTGTGGGCAATGAAAGAATAACAACAATGATGTTTAGAGTTAAAGCTTAGTCCCCTTTTCATCATCCTTAGAAAAGACCTTGGATTAAAAACAGAGTTTTTAATAGGATTTTTCCTCATCATTTGTCCATCTAAATATCCACTGATGTCATGCCAAAGCATTTTCTAACCAGGTTAAAGTCCAGTTTTGAATTCACATTAGGCTACTATTGAATTGAGTTAAAATTTTACACTGACTGCCAGTCAACCTTATCTTGAACTTTCATTATGTGCATGTAATTAATTGGGTCCAATGAACAATATCAGTACTGAGTTATAGACGCTTTTCCCCTGACCATATAATTAGAATATAATTATCCACAGGATATCAGAATGATGCAGAACCTTTCCTCTAAATGCGCCCTCATTAGGAAACAAGTCTCAATGTACATTTATTCAATCAGTGTGAATTAATTAAAATGTTACTGAAATAAAAGAGTGTAGCAATAAAGAGTATCTGACATCTATTAAGAGACTATCACTTGAGATCAGCATGCACAGTTTATATTTAAACCCATTTAGCTCCAATAGGAACTTCACCATGTACTGTGAGGTATACCAAGTGTACTACCAAATATGAGTAAACATGAGGGTATGTGATAGTTTTGGAAACGTATTGAAAATAATGGCTAGAAAATCCTAAAGAATTGAGTGGAACTCTAGATGCACCATTATTTTTTGATAATTACATAAAGATATTATCATGAGATAGTGTACTTGGTGAAAAACTCACTTTTAACTCAAAGTATATAAGCAACTTTTTGTCAATCTCTCATATTACAAATCTTAATTATAAATTTGATATATATGTTTTTACATGGTTTAGGAGGTAAAGTTTCGAAAAGCCAAGACTTACTAAAGTACTAATTATTTTTGTCTTTTAATAAAATAGCATGAATTACTTAAGCTAGCTATTTTCAGTAGTGTATTTCCTTTAAACAGAACATATGTATGCACCTAAGAATATATTCTTTAAAAAGATGCATAAGATAACATACCATACACTCAGATTATATAAAACATGGCAAAAATAGTAAATGCATAAAGAAGCTGAGGGATTTGTGATGCATAGCCTGGAGGCAACTATTGAATCATATAAAAACATCTCACCTATTGGACCTGACTTGATGGTACCTAACAACAACAACCTCTCTGCTATTTAATCTCTGTCTAGTACTTGGAATGTAGTTCTATCCAATTAAAGTGTATGGAATAAATAAATGACATTTATACAAAAATACTCAGCATTACTTAAGTGACATAAACTATAACATACAAATTTCAAAGTTATATGTAATAAAGTGAGATATAGATATATTTTCAAGCTTTTAATGTTATCACATCTTCAAACATATTTAGATTTAGATCTAGATTGTATAAAACTACTCATGACAGAATTTGGCATTCTTTCTTAAAAATAGATATATAATACTTTGTATGAGAAATTTTAGATGAGTACTAAGACAAATTAGGCCATCTGCAAGTTACAATTTTTTATATACTCTTTAAAACTAAATGCTAACCAGTTTGTAAATTACTGCAATTTACTTCAAGAATCTTTAACTCTGAAGTATATATATGCATATATATACATATATAGCAGGGAATTAGCTCAGTGGGTAGAGTGCTGCGCTGCAGTCTTTGAGGTCCCGAGTTCAATTCCCAGCACCGCAAAAATGGGAGAAGGGCCTGGCAATCCACTCCCAAGGCAATCCCGAAACAGACAGCCATTGAAAACCCTGTGAGGGTCGCTATGAGTCGGATACCGACTCGATGGCACCTAACAACAACAACATATACATATATATACACATATACATATACACATATGTAATATCTATATATAAATACATATTTATATATTTAATGTTCTGAATCTATGCTTTATTTATATTCTGATGTAAAGTCCATTCAGATCTTCGACCCATCTTGTTGAAGATCAACGTATAAGGGAAATAATTGGCCTACTCTGCTAGGCAGGTAGAATGTCTCACACAAATTTGCTTTAGTTTTAACAATAAAATTTTATTAGAATTCCAGTGATAAAGATATGAAACAAAAGTTGTTCACAGAAAATGTTGCATCTGAGTAACATTCAATAAAATGCTATATTAACTAAGAAAAATTAACTAAGAATAATTACTACTAAAAAAGCGAAGGAAATTCTAAACAATAGAAAATGAATATTTTAAAGTCCCATTTTGTAATAAACATCAATTCTTATTTTTGAGCTACCCTAAGAAGAATGGGTATTTACGATATTTTACATGAAAGATTATGTTGGTTAAGCCTTATTTCCAAATCAGACTTTTAAATATAATTTAATATCTTTAAGAAAATACCTTGATTTTTCTTCAAATTCTAAAACAGTTCCTCCTTTTATTTTACCAATGAGGCATTTTGTTATACCATCTATTGGATATTTTGTATAACTACAATGACATAATAATCACAAGCTTTTCAAACTTTAGTAAAAACTATAAAATGCTTCAAATGCCATTCAGAAACTAAATACAATGCTAACTTAACATTCACTAATACTATTTCATCCTCACACATCTTAAAGTCAATTTTATTAACTTGTACCAATAAAATTCCGCTAAGAATCACCAATGCTGACAAAAACCCTCCTTTTCCCATTGTTGTTGTTAGGTGCTGTCAAGTCGGTATCCAACTCTTAGTGACCCTCATAGGGTTTTCAATGGCTGACTGTTTCGGGATTGCCTTGGGAGTGGATTGCCAGGGACCTCAGAGACTGCAGCGCAGCACTCTACCAACTGAGGTAAATCCCAGACCCTCCTTTTCCCATATTCATTTTATTTTTTACTTGATGCTAATGTTATTGACTGACACATTTTCTTTTTGAATCAGCAAAAAGACCAACAACTGATCAAAGTAATAAGGGCTGGTGAAATGTTATTCATTCACTCACCAAATACTTGCTGAGTATCTAGTTTGTGTCAAAATTGAATTAGGCACTAGAGGTAAAGAGATAAACTTGGTTGATGTGCATGATAGGAGTGACAGCTGTGCTATATCCTGTGAGGATACTTTCACAATTCTTTAAGTTTGGTTCCTGCTATGACTAGTGTGAGACGTATGTGGGACACTCATGAGGACATTCACAACGTGAAATAAGCCTCTGTTGCGTTGAATGCTAACTACTGAGCACCATAGCAATCCTTGCTTTTGAAGAACCATTCTTTGTTCCCAGGAGCAGTTTCTCATAGGAACACCTCTTGTCCAAAAGGAGATGGCAGTCAATGACTGACTGATAGGGATGGAAAAGGCCATCTCTCCTTGCCTTAAGTTAAGAACAATTTCGCTCTATGATTTCTGGCTCAAAGCCCAAAGATTAAACTTTCCCTAAAACCAGTTGGGGGCTGGGATTTAGTTCAGTTGGTCGAACGCTGCTTTTCAGTCTGTGAGGGCCTGGGTTTGATTCCCAGCACTGCAAAAATGGGAGAAGGATGTGGCAATCCACTTCCAAGGCAATCCTGAAACAATCAGCCATTGAAAACCACATGAGGGTCGAGAAAGTGCACATAAGAACAACAAAACCAGTTCCTGTTCAGATTGCCTTTTTTTTACTCTTTCTCGTCCTCCTTTAAATGTTTATTCTGAACAACTTTCTCTTCCTCCATTAACCACAAGAATCTAAATCTCTGTTTCATGCTATGCTTTTCGTGAACCCCACCCAAGAGAATGTAAGTGAATTTAGTAACTGAAAGAGCAGTTTTGGATGCATTTTTGTAGTCAGGAATTAGACTAATATTGGTAAAGGAGGGAGAGAAGAATTTGAGACACTGAGTTTATCTACACCTCTGCATGTGCTTGTGGTTACATGAAGAGGTACCATGAGTCAGATCCATGCACAAGCACAGGCAACTAATTTCCAATACATAAAAGCTCTTCTGCTGTCAGGCATTCTACAGAACACAATAAAGGGAAAGGCAAAGATCACCTATTAGATTCAAAACATGATGCTATGAAGTGCTATCATACACAAGCATACTGGATTATACCTTGTCTAAGTTTTTTTTCTAATGTAAATTAGGGAATCAATATATAATTAAATATTTTTGACAAATGTCATGAAGGGAAAAAAATTAAGAAGTTCCAGGAAAGAGAAAGTATAAAAACTATACTTAAGGAGTATCAGAAGTATACAGGTATTGAAAGATGCAAGGATGTTGAAGAAGTGTAATCAAATGAAATAATTTGAAAATATTTGTGGTTGTCAAAGAGTAATGTAATAAAGAACAGAAAATGAGGTATATTTATTTCTTTAGGATTTGGATTCTTCAGGCAAATAAGGATGAAAATGGCAAAACTCTTAAGACTGTTTGCAACAGAATTTAATAGATTTTATTATCAAGACTGGCCAGCAAGGAGTGTGCAGAGGCCCCAACAGAACTATTATTTTTCCATGTGAAGGAGAGCACAGGTTGACCTATGGAGCAAACACAGGTGTGAGACAGAAATCACTGTATTATCCACCAATGATGTATGGATTGTCAGCTACATATAAATTAATTTTCCTCAGATATCAAGTAAACACTGAAAATAGACAAGCTATGTTTAATAGTGAAATGGAGGAAAACATTACACAAGTACTTTATGATCTGCACCATTTCAACAGGAATCACTAAAACCACAGAACACCTTTGCAAAGTGGAATTTATCCTCAACTGTCTAGTGGTAAAGGAGTCTGGTTTTGAATGCACCTGATATTATAAAATTAGGACATGGGAATGATATAGAGTATTTATTTCTAATGCTATTACACTTAGGTGTTTGCCTTGATCCTCCCTCCCTCTTCCTTTGAAGGGTACAAGTAGAAACACTGAAACAGAAGTTCAGAGATTTGGAAGCTTTTATGGCATAGTGTGTGGAAACTCTTCTCACCATTGTTTAATGGGAACTGCCACTTTTACACATTCCTGACAACATCAGACATTAACATCTTTTAAATATTTGTACAAATGGATAAAAAAGTGAATCTTATTGTTTTAATTTATATTTCTTGATGACTTATGAGGTCTAAATTTTTAAGCTATTTTTAGCTGTTTGCATTAATTCCTCCTTTTCCTATACTACATCCTTTGAAATATATCTGCATGAAGAATATACCAAGCCAAAAATCAGTGTAGATATACTTTATATATATTATAACACTCTAATGCTTGATGTCTTACTTGATGGAATTTGAATGTCACAATTTAATTCTCTATGTTTTAAAAATTCAATAATAAAAAGCAGCTACCCCTCACGAATAATATGATGAAATTGAGTTTGAGTTACATTTTCAAAATATAGGAAAAAATGAGATTCCCTTTTGCCTATCATTACTATGATGACAATTATGAATTGATCTATAATGAATATTAATTAAATGAATATTAAGTAATGACACTGATGAAACATTTATTGAGAACTGACAATGTGCTTTATCCCTACTCTTTTGACAAAAAAGAAAATTGCACAGGCACAAACCTTTGGTGGATTACATAAAGAATTTTAAGAAAATACATGACTTCAGTTACTATAGTTAAAGGCTAAAGAGGTAAATGGAAATGAAGGGTGAGGCAGCCAAAATGATATAAAATAAAACCTGAAGCTCTGTGTAGCAAGATACATCCTTATTCAAGTATTCACACCTCTTCATCAGGCTACATTTCTGGAAGTTCTATAACTAACCTAGGGAATAAAGTTATAGAAAATTCAAAATCCAAATTTCATAATCACAGAGAATTCAGATGTCTCCCTCACTCCTTTAATTGGGTGATATTTAGCATTGAGGTTGTCGTTATTAACTCTCGTTGGTTAGAGATAAGTGATAGAAAAAACAGAAAGATCCCATAATACTTAGGGTGTGAAGAAGAGACATACTTTATTCCCTAACAGACCTTCTGACATTCTGAGGAATAATGGCTTCGTCTAACACATGTTCTAAGGAAAGACTTCACACACTCTATGCTATTTAAGACTTAATCACCATATTTACAATGTATAATTTAGAATTCTCAAAATCATGGAAGAGTAAGTAACTATCGGAAGAGGAGAAGTTAATATGACATATGGTTCTCTGAGGGTGTTATACATAGGGCTACGTAGATCCCTGCTTCAGTAATATCACAACTTGGCCACCCTACAGAGTTACAGCGATGAAGAAGAAACAGAGGTAGAATTGGGACCATTTGAATCAAGTCTAAAGCATACTTTTACAATTTATATTTTCTAAATAGTTTTGTTTTATTTCTCTCTCTGGGCTAAGAAGCCTATTTACCTTGTTTGCATTTTTATAAACTCTATTCCTAAAGATTAATAGGATATTATAACATGAGAAAATATACTGGGAAGAATACTCTACACTTGGTCCAAAAGGGGCAGTATGTTTAAGACATTCATTGTTTTATAGTATGTATGTTCTGCTAATAAATACTACTTTTAGTGTATATTCTGCTGCTATGTTTAAGTTTAAAATGAGATAAAATAATTACCTAAAAAAATTTCAAAATTTTAAAGAGTTAAGGATATATTCTAAAATTTTCTGTTTTAGAAAATATTCCAATCAGTGTGTTACTGTCTTGGAAATGGGTTTGTAGTACAGAAAGAACTAAAAAACTGTAAAACCTGACTCATTTATAGAATAAAATACTACAGTATGAGAAAAAGGATACTTTGTACTATTGATTAGAATGTAGCAAGGGCAAACCATTCTTTATAAAGATGTTCAATAAGATATTACTTATAATAACAAAATAAGGAATTGGAAAGATGCGAGCTATAAGTGCTATTTAAACCAAACTACGAAATACTAATTTAGTGATATTATCCAGCCATTATAGGCCTGCAGCTGTAGCCCTGTGGCATCCGATCCCATCAGATCTCGGAAGCTAAGCGGGGTCTGGCCTGGTTAGTACCTGGATGGGAGACCGCCTGGGAACACCAGGTGCTGTAAGCTTGGGAGAAGGACCTGGCAACCCGCTACCAAAAATCAATCTGCCATTGAAAACCCTATGAACAGCAGAGAAGCACTGACAATAGTGTTTCCACTGTTGTACAGAGGGTCGCTATGAGTTGGATACCGACTCGATGGCACCTAACAACAACAACAACATCCAGCCATTATAAGTGACATTCCATGTGATGTAAATACGTCAACATTTAATTATATCAGTTTAAGTGTTAAAATAGGATGCCACATGATTTGTTGTTGTTAAGTGTCACATGATATATTCACTTTAAATACAAAGAATAAGAAAAATAATAAATATAGAGGCAATTTTGACATTTACATATTAATATTTTTATATAACTGTATTACATATTTGAAAATGTTCATTTTTGTATGTTTTAAGTTTCTATTTCATAAGTGCATAGTTATTTTACAACAAAGGTTAAAATTCACTTTTTAAATTCCACCATAGTACTTATAACAACAGATATCAGCTAAGCATTTAATATACACTAAGTATAATTCTAAAGCAATTTTTATGAATTAAAGAATTTCATTTTTTATAAATGGAAAATAAAGGAAAATGTTAATAACTTGCCTCATATCATAAACCTGTGAAAAACCAGAATTCAGATACAGATGGTATACTGCCAAAGTATGTTCTAAGGTAGTAGAACCAGTTGACATTCCCTGCTCAGTATATGAACAATCTGCCTGCTTCTTACCAAAGCTTAAACTCTTTAATTGTCTTAATTCTGGTAGGTGCATAGTTTTATGTATGATACTGTACTATGCACCTTCGTGATGAGTGACAACAGTGACCATATATTCATGTTTATAAATGATATATTTACTAATTTATTTCAAATGCCTATTAGGTCTCTTGCCCTTCCAAATTGGATTGTTTACTTATTGTTGATTTATATCAATTCTTTTTATATTTCAAAGATGAGTCATTTGTCAGCACTCTAGAACAATGCGAAAGAAATGACTTTCTCATGGATCCAAAGTACAAGTTAGAACTCTAGTAGCTAATGTTCTATCCACTCTGGCTAATATCATCCCATGGGCCTTGCTTGCCTGCCTGCCTGCCTGCCTGCCTTCCTTCCTCCTTTCTCTTCAGTACTGAGGGGTTAAACCCAGGGCCTCATACCTGGTAGGCAAGTCCTTTATAACCGAGCTGTATCCCAGCCCTAGTTTTATTTTTATTTTTTATTTTTTATTTTGAGACAGGTTCTTTCTAGTTTTCACAGTCTGCCTCTGGCCTCAAACTTGTAATCTTCCTGTCCTAGCCTCTGAAGTCACTGGGATTACAGGCATATGCCATGGCACCCATTTCTTTCTTTATTTCTCCTTAATCTTCTGTGTGTCACCTCTTTTCTCAAACTTTCCATTGGCCTATCTGGGACCATTGTCCAAAATAAACAAGCTATGCTTTTCCTAAGTAACTGTCACTTTGCCTATAACAGTGCTGAAAAGAGGATATTAACTTCCTCAACCATTTCTAGTGGGTCTCTTTGCATTCCATCAAAGTTATTATTCTTCCAGCCCCAAAGTAGAATCTTTTATTTCCTGAGATTCATTAAATCTGATAGTTCTCCCTTCTACTCTTATTCATTACTGTCATATAGTATCAATTTCATCAAGACCTTGCAATTAATTTTCCTGTGTGATATTAAGGATAACATCCAGTAAACTATACTCAGAGTTCCTTGACAATCTTTGACAATCTAACATCTAGTGAACCTACCCTGCACATTAGTTGAGCTACCTAGATCCAAGATGCTTATTTGACCTCACTGTTATCAGGAGTTAATCTATTCTGAAATCAAATCAAATGATAATATTCTAGTCGCTGCTGCAGTCTTCTCCCTGCCCCTTATTTTCTTACTTTGTCGATGTCTTTTGGCCATTCACATCACAATCCCATATTGATACTGTCATGTCTCTTCTGTTCTGTGCTTTAAATTTAATTAACATCACATTGATGGCAATATTGTCTGTCTACAGCACAAACCTGATCATGAGTTTCATATTTATATTAGATAAAGCCCAACTCCTCCACAAAACAGGACAGGTTTTTCTTATTTCAGGCCTTGTCTTTGTCTCTCCCTCCAGCTTCAACTTTACACATAACCCCTAATTTTTGCAGTTCTCTGATCATGATAGGCACTCCATTGTTCCTCTTGCCAACAGAAAGAAAGAAGAAAAAATAATAAAAAGAGAGAAACAAGGTATATTTGTTTCCAGAAATCCAGCTGCAGATGTGGTATACAAAAGTAATGTACATTGATAATTAGTAATGACTGAAAGATACTTTAAGGGTGTTGTAAAAACAAGTAGTATAAATAACAAATATTTATCTGTGATATTAACCTTAACTTTAAGTGATCAGTTGTTGTTGTTGTTGTTAGGTGCTGTCAAGTAGTATCAGCATATTAACATTATATGATCCCTAAATTTTATGAGGCTGGGATTTAGCTCAGTGGGTAGAGTGCTGTGTTGCAGTCTCTAAGGACCAGAGTTCAATTCCCAGCACAGCAAAAATGGGAGAAGGGCCTGGCAATCCACTCCCAAGGCAATCCAGAAACAATCAGCCATTGAAAACCCTATAAGGGTTGCTATGAGTCGGATACCGACTCGAAGGCACCTAATAACAACAAATTTTATGAGCTTTAAAATATTGATATGAGAAATCTCCCTACAAAATTTTCTTTGAGAATAAGAATCTTGCTTTTAAACTACATGTAAAAAATCAATTTATATGTAGGAAAAATAAATTATGGAGCTTATATAATAGAAATAAATTTCATGATGAAATTTCACTACTTAAATATAAAATATAAAATGTGATTTCCACATGAGATATTTCAAATCACTTCTTATTGATGTTGAAAGAATTAATTGAATAAAAGTCACTTGTAAGTGAAGAATTATAAAAACATGTATACTTGTATGTGACCAGTTTATTTTATCAGAAAAGTATGAAATTTAGAATGAATGTAAGAACAGATTACAGTTCTAGAGAAGTTGATCAAATGTTTACCTTCTTGAATGAGATTACTGTAAGAGAATCAGTGGGACTTTATATAGCATATTCCACTGATTTGTTACTTCAAAAACTCATAGACTATCAAAACCAGTTTAAAAAGTACTAAATGAGGTCATTATGGGAAGGAATAGTATAATCTAAAGTTATGGGTTAGCATATACAAGTAAATAACATATATCCCAAGACTATAGTCAAATATGTTTATAAATTTAAGCTAAATTCTAGGCTTCCTATGTACAAAAATAAAACAGGACAATAATGACTCATGAGTTTCCAAAAGATAACAAACCATGATAAACAGATGAGACAGATGTCTGTCCTATAGCAGAGGACATTTCTAACGTAAATTTTTGTTGTAATAAGAGATTTCATATGTTTTTTAAACCTTTGAATACAAATTTATGATGAAATAATGAAGCATATTTAATTTAATTTTAGCAAAACTATGAGGGGTTAAAATAAAAGACCTTGTCTGTTTTGAGATGTGGTAAAACCCAGAAAATGGAAGAGAGTTTGACTTAGATGTGCATCAGGGTATGTTTCACATAAAACTGCTAAATATTTTTGCAATGTCAATTTTTTGAGAGTGGACAACAGAGATTTCAGGGTGTGATCTAAAGCAAAGACCAAGAAAGCATTTTTTAGTGGGTTCAATTAAAAGCAGAGCATCTGTTTTGACAATCAGTTGGGAAGGGTTAATGATTTTTTATAAAAATTAAGTTCCTTTTAATGACTCCTGACTAAGAGTTGTAATTATTTTTCCATTTGTTTGTTGGATGAGGGAAGACCTGAAACAAAGCTGCTTTATTAAACAGTTCTGAATTCTCAATCTGGTAGTAAATAGACTATATTTTTAAAGAATCCAGTATAAGTTCATAAACACAATAATGGTGGAATCTTGATTTAAAAAAAATTTAACTGAATTTTAAAGAATACAGGTTCTTGCCAGCACTCTCAAAATATGCCTGTTACCAATTACAACCAAAGAAAACAATGATTATACCTGATGTATGGACTCATTAGAAGTATATTTTCATTTGAATAGAAAAATATATGACAATGGTTTTAGTTTGCAGTAGTTGATTTCATCCCTTCTTGTGGCACTATTCATTTTAAAGACTCGATGACACCTACCAACAACAACATCTCTGGAAGCCATTCATAGTGCTTGCTAATAAAAAAGCTGCCCTCAGTGCAGAAAAGATGCTTTCTTTGCTAATCCCCATAACAGGTGACCATATTTCCACTGAGCAATTAACGCAAAGTGAGTAGTAAATCTTGGGGATGGATGGGAAGGCGGACAAAGACAGTTCAAAAAAACTTGATTTTAAATATCAACTAAAAAGATGCTCTAAACTATCAGAAACCTGTTGACATGGATTTTGATACTGTGATACATTATTATGATGTAGATTATGTGAACAGGAATTAAGGATCTGTACTGAATTTTTATAGTTCACTCAATAACCAATCCCTGACCAGACAGGCCATGGTCAAGGACAATTTCAATAAAAGTAGATATCTTAAGTTCTTACTTTCACATTTTCTAGAATGTAAAGGACATCTGTGACTATTGTTGTTATTGTTCTTGTTAGGTGCCATGAAGTCAGATCTGACTCATAGCAACCCTATGTACAATAGAATGAAACACTCTCCGATTCTGTGCCAGGTACACAATCTTTTTTTTTTTATGTTTAAGCCCATTGTTGCAGGCACTGTGTCAATCCATCTAGCTGAGGGTCTTCCTTTTTTGTTTGTTGACCTGCCACTGTTCCAAAAATTATATTCTCTTCCAGGGATTAGTCCCTCCTGCTTACATATTCAAAATACATAAGATACAATCTAGCCATCCAAGCTTCCAAGGAGCACTCTGTTGCACTTGTAGGACAGATCTCCTGGTTCTTTTGGAAGTCCATGGCATATTCAATATTCATCCCCAACACCATAATTCAAAAGCATCAATTCTTCTGCTGCTTCCCTTATTCAATGTCCAACTTTCACAACCAAAGGATGTGACTGAACATACTATGGCATGAGTCAGGTGCACTTTCATCTTCAATGTGACATCTTTACTTTTCAGCACTTTAAAGAGGTCTTTTGCAACAGCTATTCCCAGTGCAATGCGTCTTTTGATTTCTTGACTGTTGCTTCTGTCTATGTTGGTGATAGAACCAAATAAAACAAATCTTGGTCACCTTCAACCTTTTCTCCATTTATCATGAACCTGCATACTGACCCAGTTGCAAGGATTTTTGTTTTGCTGATGTTGAGGTGCAATCCATACTGAAGGCTGTGTTTCTTGTAATATCTGAGTCTAAATCTCCTCAAGTTTTTATAGTCATTGTTAGACCAAAAAACCAGGGCACATATTTTTTAAAAAGGAAATCAGTGTTGAAGAATAAAAAACTGAGCAATATATTATTGTGAGGAATATTGATTTTCTTAAACAAATGCTAAAACTTTACAGCAGGTAATGCAGTGTGGTACTATTCTTAGGACATCAATGAGAGTTCACAGATTGAAAAGGCTCAGTGGCCATCAGTTTGAACAGATTAAGTAATTTTGTAGGCAGAAGAGCTTCATTAATTTGTTTAAAGTATGAGTCTTTAAACAGTTAATGTGTGTAATAGTCAATGTATTTACTCCATTATATGAGAGTGACCTTTAATTCTTACTTAGAAAGGAAGGGGAAATTCTAAAGTAAAGTGATTTAAGCTGAATCATTAACACATACAAGCCTCCAAAGGCTTGAAAGAACAGGTGTACTTAGAGAATTACAAGTAGTTCAATTATCCTTGATTTCTAGTGTGTAAAATGCTTGTGAGAAATTTGGTGGGTTGAGCCAGTTAAAGGGCCTTATTTACCATACTAGAGAGTTTGGAATTCAAATAAGGAATCATTGAAAATATTTTATGCATGAAAGAGAGATATAATATTTGCATTTTAGAGAGCAGACCCAGGAAGCAAGTTGGGGATGTATGGAAAGGAGGAAGTTCAGTAGGGATGACACTGGGACAGTCCTGGGGAAAACTTTGTCAGAATGGCATACGAGGTAGTAGACCTGAGGTAAAGTGACAAGATTAAGGAAATTATAATAGTACACCTAATAATTAATTTGACATTTAAAATGAGAAATCCAAAATGATTCTTAAATTTCTAGCTTGGGAAAGTTGGGATCTGATACGATAAATAGATGACTCCTATTGGGATTTGGAGAAAGGATGGGAAAAGTAAATTCAGTGCATGGCTCTGGACTGATAATACTTGTGTACTAATCCTGAATTCCCACTTATCAACCATGTTAAAATGGATAACTTAGTTATTCCCTTTATTTCTCAGTATCCTCATATGTACAATAAGTATAATTATTATATCTTATTAGGTCACCATGAGTTATAAATGAATTCATACATCTCATTACCAATAACTGTTACCCCTTCATAATCTCAACTCTTACTTCAGTCACTCTCATAATCCAATACCACTAACCTTGACTTTAGTAATCTATGTTCCACTTTGTCACAGAACATACTGCGTCTAACATATATTACTACACCTCAATCTTTATGTCCTACAGCTTTCATTTCCCACAGTCAATCCTTATAATTGTTGCCATGCATATATTCTCAACCACCTGGATTCTCTCTCTTCATCATTAAGACTGAACTATATGTTTTCTAGGGGACTGGGTTTTACCTCAACTGGTACAGTGCTGCTCCATGCTCTCTGATGTCCTGGGTTTAATCCCCAGCACAGCAAAAACAGGAGAAGGAGATGGCAACTCACTCCTCCCTCATAAATCAATCAGCCACTGAAACCCTATGAGGGTCACTGTGAGTCAGACCCAACTCCATGGCACCTAACAACAACATATCTATTCTGCCAACAGCCAGGCCACTTTGCTATCTGATCTCATCAGACCTTGAAAGCTAAGCAGGGTTGGGCCTGATTAGTACTTTGATAGGAGACTTCCTGGTAATACCAGGTGCTAAAAGCTTGGGTGAAGGACCTGGCAGGCCTCTCTCTCAAAAAAAAAAAAAAAAAAAAAAAAAAAAAAAAAAAAAAAAAAAAAAAAAATCAACTACTGAAAACCCTGTGAGTAGCAGAGAAGCACTGATAGTAGTGCAGGCATGGCCCAGTGTGTGGTAGTATTTCAATTCTGTTCTACATAGGGTCACTATGAGTCAGACCTGACTCAATGGCACCTACCAACAACAAACAATACTTATTCTATTTCTGGAGCCAGAATGTAACTGAATAAATATTGCTGAATGTGAGGAGAAATATATCAACATAGGTTACTGGTCTTGCTATAAATGAATGATTATTAATTAGAGATGGCTACTCTTCATTCCCTGGCAATCATACTGTATTTCTTCCTAGGTGACTGCTGTATTATTTCTCCTCAAGCCTTAAATTTCTAATATATCTTATGCCATCCTCACTCTTAGCCAATGATTCAACTTCCTGTTTGTCTCAGATAATAGAAGCATTATATCTTTTTCCCATTGTTGCTCCCTCATCACACCAGTTAGATTGTTCTTTTCAAAATATACATTAAATCATTTTCTGTAATGGCTTCATATATAATTGTGAGCAAAAACTAAATATCATTATCTTATCATGGCTTGAATTGTTCTATACAATATGAAAATCTGTGACATCTTTAATCTTCTCCTGAGGCATTCATTCCCATACACACACAGGTCCAACACTAATCTCCCTAGGCAGGTATATGAGGTGTGTTCTCCTCAGTCTGTGTCCTTGCTGGTTCCACTGTCTGTGAAGCTCTGTCCCCCCCGTAGCTAAATGGTGTCTCCTTCAAATCTCTCAACTGTTCATTAAATTTTCTTTTCAATGTACTTTTTATTGAATGTCTTTTTAATAACCCAGCCCTAGAACTTCTCGTTACTTGCTTTAGTTTTGCCTTTTATATCACAAATACTGGTAGTATTTTTAATTGGATGTATTTAAGGTTTATAAAATAAGATTTTGATATTAGTGTCTAGCTCAGTTGGTAGAATGCTGCTCTGTACTCTGGAGACCCAGGTTTTATCCCCAGCACCACAAAACAGGAAAAAGTTGTGGCAATCCACTCCCAACACAACCCTGAAACAATCAACTGATGAAAACCCTGTGAAGATCACTATGAGTCAGACTTGACTTGAGAGCACCTAACAACAACAATTATTACATAAAATTATGGGAGACCATTTTTTTGGACTGATGCCCCACACACCAGACCAAACAGACAAAAAAAAAAATGAAGTTACCCATACTAAAGGCCACATAATCTAACTGAAATTTTAAGGAAGCAGATGGATCCCAAAACAGACTCTTTTCCTGAAAAAAAAGATAATCTAATTTACCTGAGACAATATAATAAGGAAATTCCCTGTTTTAATACTTACTTAAAAGTAAACTGATAATAACCAATAAGCTTTTTTCTTCTATTGCTCTGTTTCCTTGTTCACATTTTACAAAATCCACTGTTCTACTTTTGCCCAGTGAGAGCTACTGTGTAGCACTGAGGCAGCTTTGATTCATAAATCATAAATAAAGGCCAATTCAATCTGTAACTAAGTTCGATGTAATTTTATCCTTTGACAATATACATATAAAAAGTGAAATGATTACTAGAGCCAAGGAAATTAACATGTCCTTCTTACATAGTTAATTTTTTTAATTTGGGAGGATTTATTTGTGTGTGTGTGTGTGTGTGTGGCAAGAGCACCTGAACTCCAATATTTTGGCAAATTTCCAGTATACAATGAAGTGTTATTGGCTATAGTCATCATGTTGTACATTTGATCTCTAAACTTATTAGTCCTACATAATTAAGTCATAAGCAGAACTGAACAGCCTTTGGTTAATATCCACCCCTACCCAACCTTTGGGAATCACCACTGTACTCTCTATGTATTTTAATATACAAAGTACTAAATACTTTGTTTATTTATATTATTTATTGTCCACTTTACCCCACTGGAATGGAAAAACCTATAAAAGCAAAAATTTGTTTTTGCTCTTTATTATTTGATTCCCTCATATAATACTTTCTTGGAAAATATTAGACAATAAATATTTATTGAATGAATTAATACTTTTAGCATCACACCTCACATAGAATATGCACTCAATAAATAAATACTTAGTACAGAATGTGCACTCAATATACTAGGCATTATTTCATTAATTAATAATAATTTATTGGGTGTGTGGCACTGAAAACAAGATAGGACCTCCAGGTTATAGCTCTGCATGTTTGAGATTCAGAATAGAAGGATGAGTTGAATACAAATTAACATGGTAATGAACCCAATTAAATAAACAAGATCCCACTGGGAAGAAAATTCAGAGTGTAAAGCCATGACATGAGAAAGTAGGACAAAGGGATGTACCATATGGGTGAGGTTGACATTGTAAACCCAGGGAAGATACCAAAGGAGGTAACCAAAGAAAAAGAAAAAGCTCTAGGAGACTGTGATATAATGGAAATCTCTCATGACTTCTATGGTAGACAGTTGCAAAAGATGAACTGGTCAATAGTTGTCAAATATTTCAGAGTAGAGAGTACCAAACAAACAGTAAAGTAGTAAATGTTAAGATAAAAATCAAGATTAACACTGCAGGAATATTTAATTATTGAACATAAATCTTCAGAATCAAAAGTATCTGAATATAGTAATGAAAAGTTTTGCAAGATTGTAAGAAGATAAGAATATTGGTGTAACAAATATTCCTAGCCTTTGATTTTCACAAAGAAAGAAGCAATAAAATAATCAGAAGAATCCACCTCATGTTTGACTTTATGTGACCACAGATTGGCAAAAGAGAAGCTTATTGAATAGAGTCTTTGGGTGCAATTGGATAGTAGGATGACTTAGCATATTTCTTCTTAGAGTTAAAATCTTAGATAAAGTTTGCTTCTAAACCAGCAAAATGACTATTTTTAAAAGGAGAATAAAAATAACATAAAACTTTTAGAAATCTTTTTTCTTTAATATTTTTAAAAGGATAGAAATAATAGCAAATTCACCTGAAATGTACAGTATTTTATGTTACTCCCATTATTTTTAATCTCATTTACTTAATAAGGACGTCTAATAAATCTTACATGAAGAAAGGAAATTTAGAATTAGTTACTGCTATCCTCATCAAGAGGTATTTTCCTTTGCCCTATTTTTGTAGTATGAGAAAATGAAGTTTTTAAAGCTAATTTTGCTAAATAAAGGCATTTAAAACACAACCAGTATTTCGCAGATAATTATAAAATGAATCATAAGTAGGTGCAAATTGAGTATTTTGATTAATTTCTACATTGACCTTTACAAAAGTATTTGTCTAGCATTTCTTAGTTGCTATATTTTTCGTATAGCAAACCAAAGTTCTAGTCACTTAATTTCCATGCCATTTTTAAAAACAAGAAGTATATTATTGATATAAAAGAGTTTATTCTGTAAAATAAATTTTACTTTTGAAACAATTTGGATTTTGAAAATGTATATTATCTTTGAATACTTTCTCTTTCTATCAAGGTTTATTCTTCTCGAAGTTACTTTCTTCATAAATCTTTCATTTCTATATTTATTGAATTAGGAAGGCATTTTGCAGGTAGTTAAATTTAGTCCAATAAAAAATAAAATTTAAAAACAAAATGCTAATAGCAGTAAATAACTTTTTGAAAGTTTGTGTCATCATTTTACGTAGCCTATGACCTAAATGAGAGACCTGAACATTGTAGATATACAACATGCATCCTTAGCAAAATTGCCCATAAGAATAACTTCATTATTCTGGGAAGCTAGATCTATAAAATATGTAAAATGTAGAAGTGTCCTGCCTATACAATTTCTGGTAAGTACAGCATGACTAAGTGATAAAACCTGAGTCAGCTTCAATTCTAGCATACCTTACTAAAAGTGAATTGTGACATGGAGGAAAAAGGAAGTACAGTGTGTGAAGTGTTCTGCTCTGAAATCATAATATAGTTTAGATCTATATAGTTCTGCCTTGATTAATGAAAAGTTAGTTCTGGAAGCATTTAGTGGTATAGTATACTTATTAGCCATAGTATCGTTGATAATGAAGGAAAACTCACCAGTACCACTGGACAGATTGTTGTGGGTGGTAAAATATGGTCCTTCAAAGGTCCACAGTCACATTCAGGTTTTAGATGAGAAGCACACTTATTATGCAGCTAGAAAAGGAGAAAGAGGATGATATCAAATTCTAGACAACAAAAACAAACATAAGGCAGACAATGTTACAACTGAGATACAGCAGATACATTAAATGTTCATTAAAAGAACAGCAAGAACAAGGGAACAGGATCATAAAGGGATTCCCATTTCCGTTGTATATCTACCTTAAATAAACTGTTAAGCAACTTCCATGACACAGCCCACATATTTCCCGCTTCTTGGAAGTTTTAATATTAAAAATGAGCTCTAAGTTTTATACCAAAGAAGCACTATTTCTTTGGAAAACACAAATCATCATCCATTACAGTCCTTCCTTCCTTTGCTTATCTGTTAGCATAATCTTGAAACCACTGTGCACTCTGGATGTTGTTTTTTTTTTTTCTTTTTTCTTTTTTCTTTTTTTTTTTGACCCTCCTGTTTTCTCAAAGTCATTCCAAAGTGCACAGCTCAGTATGGGGCATAATTGATCCCATCATTAGTTTTAACTTTGTAATTCAATATGTAAATGTAACCCGGGATTCATCTCAGTAGGAGGAGGATATAAATACAAGATGATTATGATGATAAAAATTTATCATTATATTGTATTTATCAGCCCGACATTAAGTTAGCATATAATCATATAATGTTCTATTTATATTACAATATGTATGAAGCCAAACTGGTATTTTTATCAACCTTGATCACAAGCTTAAATTAAGGTATTATGATTTAGTGGATTAAGTAGTGATGTTTCTAAATTAAGGTGGTATTTTTTATTGGAATCACACAGATTTGATAAAATAACATCTGCTTAAAGACATCTAGGGATTTCTCCCTCTCCCATTCAGTATCGATTTAACAGGAAACATTCATAACTTAGAAAAATTATACATTTTAACCCTGTTGGACATCTTGTTCAAAACAAAGAAGAGCCATGGCATGTTTAAATTTTGAACTGAAGGCCACCCTACTTAAGCCTTGACTATCTTAATTTACCTTTGTAAGCACTTAATTAGTAGTTAAATATAGAATTATGATGCATTTAGATTTACTGTTAGCAATAGAGCCATACTAAAGGAGTAATCCTGTTGCCCTATAATCTGAAACATTTGTCACACTAACTCCCTTCCTCAGAGTTCAGGCTGCTTGTATTATAATCAGTGCACGTTACATGAAATAAAAGTATCTTTACACATTCATCCATAATTGGGAATTCTGTTTCACAGTAGCACATAAACTTCTCTACAAAAAAATGTGTTTTAATCTTCTTATTAGACGTGCTGATCTTTGGCAAGAAGCAAGAGGCATTAAAGATAAAGAAGCAATTGAATCCTCACATACAATAGAACTAAAAAAACCAACATTCTCATTGGGCAAATTAAAATGCATTGTTTCCTTAAAATTAGTTTAAAATATATTACTAGTTTATTAGACTTAATTTTCAGAAAACAAATTATGTTCTTAGATATTTATATTTAAATGTAATAGTTTACCAAGTGTTGTGGGATGAATGTGATTCCCTCAAAATGATATATGTTAAGGTCTTAACTCCTGGTAGCTGAGAATGTGAACTTTTTTGGAAGCAGGGTCTTTGTAAAAGTATTCAAGTTAAAATGTAATTAAACTGGATTAGGTTGGTCCCTAATCCAATTACTGGTGTTCTCATAAGAATAAGGAAATCTTGTCAGAGAGATACAGACACAGAGGGGAGAAGGTGATGAGACAACAGAGGTAGAGATTTAAATGATGCAGTTACAACCACAAAATGCAGAGGATTTCTGGCATCTAACAGAGCCTAGGAAAAGGCAAATGATCTGTCCGTAAATCCTTCAAAGGAAGTAGGAACTTATTGACTTTGTTATTTGGGCTTTGTTGTTGTTGTTAGGTGCTGTCGAGTCGAGTCCGACTCATAGCGACCCTCATAGGGTTTTCAATGGCTGACTGTATCGGGATTGCCTTGGGAGTGGGTTGCCATGTCGTTCTCCCATTTGTGCGGTGCTGGGAATCGAACTCAGGACCTCAGAGACTGCAGAGCAGTGCTCTACCAACTGAACTAAATCCCAGCCCCTATTTGGGCTTTAAGACTCCCAAATTATAAGAGAATGAAATTCTAATGTTTTATACCACCTAGTTTGTGGCATTTCATTATAGAAGCCCTAAAAACGATACAAAAAGCAATATGAAAATTGAACTAAAACCAAGGGCAGGCCACTTGTCTTAAGGATGTTCTGTATCATAACTGTCATAACAAGAGGGTAAGGGGGAACCTTTATGAATAATGCACATCAAAATGCATATATGTAAATGCCACAATGAAAAGCATGTCAGAATGAATCACATTAAGGTATACATTAAAAATGTCCAATAAAAAAAAAGAAAAGAAAAACCTTTGGTCTCTGATTTTGCACAACTGCTTTTAAACTAAGAGTGCAGATTTTAAGAACCCTCTAGAAGTGCTAAAATATGAATCAACAATCTCTGTGTGTATAGAATGAAAACACCGAATTTTCACTTTCACAATACTCTCAAGCCACGCAGGTAAAGTTGGAAGCAGGTTATTCTGAGCCTTGTGACAGCATTGCCTACAGATGGTGGCCAAAGTCTTCAGCCTCCTGTATGCCTCCAAACATGTATTTCCAATATGTATAATAAATGAATTCAATGACAGCTATTTTGGCATTTTAGCATAGAAAGACAGAACTGAAGACTTGAATTACACAGTTGTTGAAATGATGAGAGTGTGCATTAAGGTGTTAACTCTTCATGCTGGAGTTTGAGAGTTTCATAGTGCACGGGGTGGAAATCAATCTCATGAAATACTGCAAAATCACTGAGCTCTACTCCTAGGACACAGATATGGTTTTGTGTGTATATTATTTTTCAAAAAAAGTTAAAATAGAAAACAGTAAACATTGGCATAAAAAAGAAGTTGCTTAAATTGGTGCTATAGCTTGAATATGTCTTTCAAATTTAATGTGTTGGAAACTTTATCCCCAAATTCATCTATAGGTGGTATTTGGAGATGGGACTTTTGAGAAGGAATTAGTATTAGATGACGGTCGGACTGCCATCATGAAATTACTGTCCTTATAAGAAGATAAAGAGAAACACAAGCTTGAAAGCATCCTCTGTCTTGCCATGTAGTGCCTCCTGAGCTGTTATAACACCACAAGAAGACCTTCACCAGTTGTGTCCTCTCAACCTGTGACTTCTTAGCCTCCACAATAGAAAGTATAAATCTCTTTATGTTAAAAATTACCCAGTGTGTGTATTGTGTCATAGCAACACAGAACGGATTAAAACAATTTGTCACCATGTCATTTCATGAACAAGGATATAAGAATGAGAGAGAGAGAGAAAGAGAGAGAGAGAGAGGAGAGAGAGAGATATTTTCAGTGTTCATAACATGATGAAGACTGACAATTTTCTTCAAGGTAACCCAGACCCCAAGTCAGCAAAAATCTAGACAACAATCTTCATTAAGAACAGAAATAAACTGGACATGGAGGCACACTCCTGTAATCCCAGCAACTCAGGAGTCAGAGGCAGGAGGATCTCAAGTTCAAGACCAGAGGAAGGCTGTGTAATATAGTAAGACCCTGATGCAAAAAGTAAATAAATGGGCTGGGGGTGCAGCTCAGTGGCACAGCACTTGCAAAGCATGCAAGCTCAAGGCCCTGGGTTCAACCCCAAGTACCGTAAGCAAACAAACAAACAAAAACCCAGAAATAAACCAGAATGCTGATCAATCTTACCTCTGGGATAAAATAACCTATGGTACGTCACAGACAAGGAATTGTTATCTGCTTTTTAAAAATCTTTTTTATAATGTTGTTTATATTTATCATTGTATTTCTTAAAGATAAGACATTGAAGTACTTAAATCATTACTTTTTTTGTAAGTCCTTTCATTCATGTTAAGAGATTCAGCCCCATATCTATGAAAGTTATATAATATGAACAAGCTTTTCCTGGAAGTGAATTAAATACTTATAAGTAAATTCAGAGTTGATGACAGCTCCCAGTAGCACTTAATTTAAAGCCAGATCTATGTTTATTGGAACAACCTTACTCCAGTTTGAAAGAAAAAGTGTGTATGTGTGTCTATCTTACAGGATGGAATTGAAGAAAGAGTGTCTTGGTCAGAGAAGAGAACAGTCATATCTAAGTCAAAAGGAGGAAAATAGAAAATAAGTATGCCATGATTTAAAAAGAAGAGAAATAAATCATTTATGTAAAGAAAATCTCAGTGGCCTGATATGCAGAAACATTTTTGTTAGTTGATACTTTCCATTGGCCTTAATATTTTGCATATTTAGGATACTTCTTGTTTTGTTTTTGGTTTTGTTTTTTATTTTTATTTTTTTGTGGTACTGGGGGTTGAACCCAGGTTCTCACTCTTGCATACTTTGCAAGTTCTGTGCCACTGAGCTGCACTCCCAGCCTATATTTTTACTTTTTGAAACAGGATCTCACTAAATTCCTCAGACTGCCTCTGGTCTCGAACTTGAAATCCTCCTGCCTCTGCCTCCTGAGTTACGGGGATTACAGGCATGTGACACTGCACCCAGCAGAATCCTCAACTTTTAAACATTGTTGTTGTTGTTGTTGTTGTTGTTGTTAGGTGCCGTCAAGTCGGTATCCGACTCATAGCGACCCTCTGTACAACAGGGGAAACACTACTGTCAGTGTTTCTCTGCTGTTCATAGGGTTTTCAATGGCAGATTGTTTTTTGGGAGGGGGTTGCCAGGTCCTTCTCCGAAGCCTACAGCACCTGGTGTTCCCAGGCGGTCTCCCATCCAGATACTAACCAGGCCCAACCCTGCTTAGCTTCCGAGATCTGAGGGGATCGGATTCCACAGGGCTATGGCTGCAAGCAAACATTGTTGTTAGGAGTTTAATATTTTCCAAAAAGGAACACCCTTGTACAATAGTAAAAGTTAATGACACACCTATGAAATGGACATTATCTTGTTAAGCACAAATGAAATGCATTTACCTCCTACCCTGCCCTGGTGATTCTTGCCTGACTAAGGAGCATTTACCTCAGCCAGGAGCAATTCACCACATAGTCCAAAAAGAATGTCAAGAAAATTACCAGCAGAAGGAACAGTATAAGCAGTGGGATCTTAAGGATGGCTGAATGTAAGCAAGAGAGGGAAAAAAGAACCAAGGTGAATATTTTGCCTAACTCAAAGGATTAAAGTAGAAACCACAGAAAAACAGTTGAAGATAGCTTACCATTGCTCTTACTTAGGCTTTTCCTGATTTTTTTTAAGTTGTTAGATTATCAAAAGGAGATGAACTTCATCCTAAGAGCTGAGCTAGCTTTACATAGATAAGATGGCATACTACCACAATGAAGCATCAAGACACAGGACTGACTGAAAAGTAAGTGAGAAAATGGATGTTTAAATATTTTTAAAATTACTTGCCTATCTGATGCAGACTTGAATATTACAGGGTGATATTTCAGAAGAAAACTTAAATAGGACTTGTGCTTGAAATTCAGTATTTAACAGTAAGAAGAAGGTCTATGGGTCATTAAAGTGAACTTCCTGAGGACTTCCTATAAACTCAGTACTTCATCAAGAACTTTGAGTGGTTAAGGAAAAAAAAAAGTGTTACTATTGGCCTGTAGCTGGAGCAGACTGTACTCTATCTAGTAGTGTACACAATGTTAGCACGCATCAAATCACTGGAAAAGAATTCAGTGTCCTTTTTGGTGTGGAGTAAGATGACAAAAAGTACTCAGAAAACAGAAATACTAGCATCAAGGAAAATTTCAAGAAAGATACAGAACTTAACTTGGTTCCTGAGATGCAATAAAATTTAAGATATGTTAAGGAGAATCGGGAGCTGGGATTTAGCTCAGTTGGTAGAGCACTGCAGTCTCTGAGGTCCTGGGTTCAATTCCCAGCAGCACAAAAATGGGAGAAGGGCCTGGCAATCCACTCCTAAGGCAATCCCGAAACAGTCAGCCATTGAAAACCCTATGAGGGTCACTATGAGTCGGATACCGACTCGACAGCACCTAACAACAACAACAACAACAAAGAGAATGGGATGAGTTAAATAACAGGCAGAGGAAAACGTGGCCTTCTCAAGATAGTGACACGAGACCTGCACAGCTACATCAGGGCAAATGAGGGAGGGAGGAAAATAGGTGGACATGTGCTTAGGTTTCCATCTGAGTTTTGAGAAACAGAAAACCAAGTGGAGGCAGGGGATGGTGAAGGCTGCATTTAGTATGACAGAACTATTATAGGTTTCTGGAGAAGGCATATGATAACAAATTAGTATTTTCGGAAGATCTTTCTGGAGGTGGTATGCAGCCTGCATTATAGGAAAAGTACCTTCTGTTAGGGAAATAAGCCAAGAGATTCTGACTCTAATCTAGTCAGGAGGTGCTAAGTGCTTGCACTAGAGTTGTGAATGTGGAGACAAAAGCTCAGATCTGGGAGAGATATTTTAAGGAGAAAATATCAAGGCTCAGCTATAGGTTGAATAAATGAGAAAAAGGTGAAAGACAAGAGTAAAATAAATTGACTTCTTACTATATTTCCAATGACTGGAAGCATAATAATGGAATCATCTACCATGTGTGATAGAATGAGAGCGATACAGTAGTTGCTCTTTGTGAATATAAATCGATCACGTACCTGGACTTAAAACTTAGTGAGATTCAGGGCCACATGATGCTTTTAGTAGGTGCAGGTCCAATTCTGACTTAGACGGGACAATCTCAGATCCTTCCAGGAATGAGACAGAAATGGAGTGAAATACCACATGGAGTGTGCCCTGTCCACCAGTGTTGATGTGGCCACTCAAGTTGTATTTCAATTAATTCCCACCTATAGTATCTGTTACTTACTGAGCACTTGGTACAAATGGGATTTTTTTCTTTTCTTTTCTTTTTTTTTTTTTTTTTGGTACTGGGGGGATGAACCCAGGGCCTCACTCCTGCATGCTCTGCAAGTGCTGGACCACTGAGCTGCGCCCCCAGCCCATTTTTTTTTTTTTTACTTTTTTGAGACAGGGTCTCACTAAGTTATGCAGACTGCTTCTGGTCTCGAACTTGCAATCCTCCTCCCTCCGCCTCCCGAGCCGCTGGGATTAGTAGGCGTGCGCCACCGCACCCGGCATTTTAAATGGGATCCTTTTCAAAACACACCTACCCAGATGTTTTTATCCACTTATCCTTATAATGATCCTGCAAGATAGGCATCATTAACTCCATTTTACAAGGTCAGAAGTTGGAAAAAAAATGGTTATAAACATTGATCAAAAGGGTACAACTAGTAAGAGACAGAGAACATCTTAAGAGCTTGATTGCCCCAATATTTGCTATCAAGTCATTTTCAGCAAGCATACACAAAAGTAAGTAATGGCATTCGGAAAAATCCTTGAAATGAAGCTAAGCGTCATTCTCTATTTCTCCCAGCAATCAATTCCTCATGGAATCCATTTACATAGGCCCTCCTAATGCTCAGCATTGACTGCACCATATCCCATCACTCTCATAATTCTGTAGATCTTTATGCACTAACAGCACTTGGGAGAGTAGTAGTTCTTTAGAAGTAATCTGTAGTAGTGGGTAGCCATTAGTCAAGAACAGATCAGCTTTACACTAAAATTTTCCTAAAATAGCTCAAGAAAAAACTAACTAATAGTAAGTATATAAATATTCTGAGGTAAATGTATTTTGTATCAACCATGTACAAAATTAGTAAATTAATAAATGTGTCCCCATAACTTCTTACAATTAAAAATTTTAAAGTACACAGAGACTGAAGTTACATTTGAAAATTATATACATTCTTCTGCATAGATGGTAACTTGTTTAAAAATTGTGCAAGTCTTATTTCATGAATCAAATATGTGGAAACATGGGACCCCTGGAGCTCATGGTTTTCAGCAAATAAATAAAGCTGAGTTGACCAGAAGCCTTAGGATTTGGAGGAGCTAAATAAAAGGGAAGATTTTACATATATATTTCTGACTGCCTTAACTCCTTCAGAAATCCTTGGTTAAGCATGGTAGGTATGGCTGATTAAAACTCAGGGATTTAAAGACCCTTTCCATTTATATTGTGCTTTGACATAATGTTAAATAGAATCATCTTTATGTACTCATTAATCTTTAGTGCAGGAAAAATGTTAGGGGCATATTATTTGAAATGATTTGTGGCATGAAATCCTTATATTTTAAAAAAGTACAGTTTATTCAGCATAACATCCTCTTTCTTATAAAAGGAAGATCCTCATTTCTTAAAAGGGGAAAGCCAGCATCAAGACCAAATATATTAGTAACTGGTGAGTGGTAGGGTAACTTATAGATTTTGGAGTCAAAGAGAAGAGGCATATTAAAACAAAAGAAAGAGAACGAGGAAAACAAATTGAAATATAAATAAAGAAAGTAAGATGCCTTGAGTACCAGTAAGAGACCACTAGCAATTGTAGGCCTGCAGGCATAGCCCTGTGGCATCTGATTCCATCAGATCTCGGAAGCAAAGCAGGTTTGGGCCTGGTTAGTACTTGGATGGGAGACCGCCTGGGAACACCAGATGCTGTAGGCTTGGGAGAAGGACCTGGCAACCCTCTCCCAAAAATCAATAAGCCATTGAACCCTATGAACAGCAGAGAAGCACTGACAATAGTGTTTCACCTGTTGTACATAGGGTCACTGTGAGTTGGACACCGACTTGACAGCACTTAACAACAACAACAACAACAACAAGCAATGGTAACTTTGAGGAGAGTGATCCCCATAAATGGAAAGGGCAGAAGATAGACTCATAGAGACTAATGAGGGAAGAAGAGGAATTAAATAAGGAAAATTCTAAAAGCTCTAAAAGCTTTTGTGTTTGAAGATGTAGAAATGAAAATTTTAGTGTTCAAGCTAAGTACTCATTTATAAACGTTGACTTTTTGAAAAACTAGCAATAGCAAAAAGAATTATAAACCTGAGCTAATACAGTTGAAATTTATAAAAAGTAGAAAAATGGGGCTGAGGGTACAGCTCAGTGGTGGAGCATTTGCCAAGTATGTGTGTGACCTTGGGTTCTACTCCCAAGCACAGCAAAAAACAAAACATAACAAAGCAAACCAAAACAAAAAACCAAAAAAGAAAAAAAAAAGGAATATACTTTGAAATACAAGGAAGAAATGAATTGTGATATTCTCTAATCTTGGTTTATGTTAGATCAAGATATAGGTAGCATTTTTTGCTAAAAATGGACTCATTGGAAAAACAAGAGGAACAGCCTTTAGAAGATCTGAAACAAAAACTATATATTTTTGTAGATATTTAGCAAAAATGTCTAATTTTTAACATGCATGAATTTTTTTAAAAAATAAAATTGTCTTTTTAAAACATTCAATATGTTTTAGCAATTCATGGGCGTAATTTAAATCACTGTTAGGCATTTTATTATAATAACTAGACACTTTAAAACTCTCATAATTGAGAAAATTTCAGAACATAAATGTAATTTGAGTAATAGCTGAAAATGATTGAACAAAGTATGTTCATTTTTTTTAAAATGTACTTAATTGCATTTTTGAAATGTAAGTCACAGTTTGTTTTTCTCATTATGCTGTGTGTGTGTGTGTGTGTGTGTGTGTGTGTGTGTGTTTGTGTGTGTGTGTGTGTTTAAGAATACTGTTTAATCTGTGGATTGGGGGTGGGATATTGAGGCACTACAAACAGATTTACTTAACTGATTCAGTGCCCCCTCCTGTTTTATTCTTACAAAAGGAGAACATTAGGCTTATAACCGGAGTATTAATATACTATCCTGGGAAAAAACAAAACAAAACAAAACAAATCTCTAGTCTCTAAATGATTTTGTACCATATTAGCAAAAATAGTAACTTAGAAAATGTATATTCTAATTAATTTCCAGAAATTATACATAAAACCTCAGAGGTACCATCTACCAACTGCATTTATTCCAAAAGTTGTTTGAAGCTGCTTTGACAACCACCCAAACCTGGTGGAGTACTGAAGTTTCTTATGATTACAGTCATACCATCCTGAACATGCCCAATCTTGTCTAAAGTTTCTCGTGAAAGACCAATGTATTTCTGCTTTCTTAATTTCTACTACTATTAATGATTAGCATTTACATAAAAATCTTTTATCTTCCAATTTAAGACATAACTGATGGAACAAAGCAATTCCATGTTGGGAAGGAGTGTTCGATGAATGCTCAGTAGCTCTAAGACCTAAAATATGACATTCCACCATTTCCTGTGTTTGGCTGTGGCCCTTCCTGGGAACCTCTAAATATCCATGGGATACAGTTTGAAAATCCCATAATGGTGTCATCTCTAGCATTGTTATCAGTTCTACAATTCTAGATTCTATAAGAACAAATCTGATCCCCAGCCTTATCCCTATGGAAGGCAAATGAATAGAAAGCTTCCATGGTTTTAGGATGATTTATTCCAGCATTTAGGAAGCTCTTCCAAGTCATGACTATCAAACAGTATGGAGTACACAGTCTGCAACATGAGGGAATGACGAGATTTGTCTGTGCCTGTTACTCACTGTGATCTGACACCAAACACAATGCAGTCCTGTCAGGCCCTGGTAACATTTAACTGTTTTGTGGCACTTATCACACTTGGTTGGGCAGTTGCCTTCCACCCAGTAATGGTGCATGACCTAGAACAGAACAACGATGTGGTAAGAGGAGGCATCCATAATGGCACCCTTGGAAAGCAAGCATGGCCAGAGACTTACATCAGTGTTCTTTTTGGACTTCACATAGGTCTTGATGCAAGAAGGAGGCGCCCTAGCCACACAGCGCTCGTGGACTGTGTACTTGCAGACTGAAAGGAAACAGGTACACAAATTCAGAGTTAATCTTCGTCCTGAATGCAGTTTTATAGGGGAAGAATGACATTAACAGAACCTCATTTCATAGCCACTGCTCCCTAATCAATCCAATCAGCCACATCAAGGAAAACTCCATGTCGACTGTTTTTAGCATGGAATACAAAAGGCCAATTAGTACAGGAAATATTATGCATGTGAAAAAACAAGACCCCTCTATCATGGCATAGCAGGAAATGCTTAATTAAATCAGTCCTCACTCAAATTTTTCACAATAATTCCCAGATGACAAAAATATTAAAGACAAATTGATGACTGCCAAATGGCTTGGTGTCATTTGCTAAAAGGAAGAGATCTATATTTTACAAAGTATAGGCATGAGAGCAGCTGGTGGGCATGGAAATAAAAGCCTATGAGTTTGTGCTATTTTGTCTATTGATTTATCTAGACCTTAAATGGCTGATTAGTCTATTTCCACAAAATAGATTTCATCATACATGCCAGGCTTTCAGTAAAAGTTCATCCTTCATTTTTCGTTATGGCAGTGTTTGTCCAAAGCAACAACCTTTGCTAGGCAGCACAGTGTATATATAAATAAAAATTTATGTTTATATACAAGCATGTGTGTGTGTATTTATATATATACAAATAAATACATGTGTGTATGTATATAATCTGTGCTACAAACCTAAGACATGCACATTTTTCATGGTTTGAGTCTGAATATAATTAGGGTCATACATAGGTGTCCTCTTAATAGAATGCTGGTTCCAAATTAAGAGATCTAAGTTTGCCAATATATAGAATAAAAACTAATAATAAGAAACAACCAGATAGTCCTTTCAAGAAAAAACAAATAATAAAACCTAACCACCTCCTGAAATGTGAATGAAAATCATCAAATCCACATAGTACTTATATAGTAAAGCTCTTCTAAAATATTTCTGCCTGTTAGGAGTTTTGACAATATTGAGGAGTAAAACATACATTGTCTACTTTTTCATATTAGTAATGATGTTAAAAATATTGCATTCACCACACTAATCAGTAAAAGAATTCTGAGCAAAACTCTCATTCTTTATGTAATGCCACTTATCTGAATTGAGTTGTTTTGTTTTATATACAGCTATAAATAGAATCTACCACAAAATATTCTCTTCCATAAAAAAATTTAAAAAGTTTAAAATTACAGCATTTCCCTTGTTCATGTGGAATGCTCTGGTATAAGTAACCTTTCAAATGTGGCCTTCAGAAACTTTCCTCTAATGTTATATGTGGCAAATTTCATCTGACTTTATTAAAATCCTTAAATACTTAAGAAATCATATATGTATGACACTAAGACATGGTTTTCTAATGCCAAATAATATACCTGAGAGAAAGTAAATTCCCAAACACACTATTAAAGAAAATGCAAGATGAAAAAGAAATAATAAAAATTATGTGTTACACAAAAGCCACATTAAAAAAATTAGTTAATGCACAAAAGTGGGATGTATCTAATGAAGTTAACTATTTTAGTTACTTCATACATAGCAGAAAAGGGTGCACATAATTTGCTGAATTAATGGAGAATTTTAGCCTTAAATGAAGAGGAGATGACTGGTATATGGTATCTATTCTGCTTTAGCAGGAACCTCAGGGAATAGAACTAACTTCCTTTCTTCCTCCCCCCCCCCCCTTTCCTACTACTTGCAAGTTGAAGCCAGGGCCTTGCACATACTTTGTGCTGTACCATGGGGCTGCTCACCAAGCCCATTCTTTGTTTTCTTTTTTGTTTTTTTTTTTATTTGGAGGCAGAGTGCCACTGAGCCTTAGACTCGGGATCCTCCTGCCTCCACCTCCAAAATTTCTGGGATTACAGGGGTGGCCTGCCAAAACTTGCAATTCCTTATTCAGGTAGACATGATGTAAATTTAAAAATTCTTATGTGATTTGATAAATTCACTGTTATATACCCTGGTAGAAAATTCTAACTGTACAGACTTAATAGAATAGAATAAAATGTGCAAAGATGAGTGACTTGAAAGTAATAAAATGGATACAACTGATGAAACAGTAATGAAGAAAAAGTAATGCTTTGGTTCCCAATTCCTGCAACCATATATGAAGATTTTCTTTATGTTAGCATGAAAATGAGCTGGAGGTGTAAAATTTCTTAATTTGAATGCAAATCTACTTTTAATCAATTAATGTAACTGTTTTCTAAAATATTTGAAGGAATTGTCTTATGATAAGAAATTCACGAGAATAAAGTGGCTAATTTGGAGGGGAAAAGAATATGAAAAAATTTTGAAAATGGGAAATTAGTGGAAATTTTCAAAGTAACCCAAGAAGACATGGGAATCATGGATAAATTAAACCACAGCAGAAAGAAAATTGCTAAAGAATTGGAAAACACCCTTACTTCTTTTTCAAAGGAAAGATTTCCTAAAACTGGAGAAAAGTAAAAATAGAGAGACCCAACCATTCAGAAGCCACAAGGGGTCATAAATCATAGGGATTACGAGGGTCTGAAATATTTCTTAAGTCTCTGTCGACAAATAGGACCATTCCGCGAACTCAGCCTTTCCTCACGCAAGGTGACGACATCCAGGTGGACCAAACGCACTCACAGGAGCAGCAGAGACCCTGCTTGCCCACGCCAATCAGCATGTTCAGGCAGAGGTTGCAGTAGGCAGGTTTGTTAAAGTGCTTCAGCCGCCACACGTGCTGCCCGTCATCTTTCACGTTCTGCACAAGGACATCAGAGAAACAGATTTCACTTAATGAAATAAACAGTAGACTATGTGAGTGCCAATAAAATTCAGAGCTGGACTGAAGTGTTGGAAGACAATCTGTTATTTCATCTCTGACTTTCTTCTGTATCGCCATAGACTTTAGAAAAACATGTGCTCTAGTCGAATGAGATATTGCTAACAAATCTCAGATGCGACAGCAACCCACAAATTCTTGCCTAATGTCAACAGTTCAACAGCATACCCCAAACTATCATAACGACCTGCCAAATGAAACATTCCCTAAGAACACGGACATGTTGGCCTCGTTTTTGAATGTATTATGCATACCACATTTCTATAAATAAATGAATGAATAGAGAGAAAACGCTCTTGGGTGGAAGAGCTTGAGAAAAAAAACTCGGAAAGACTATCTTAACACTCACTTCGTGGTAGAAATATGCAAAATTCAGGGCAGTGGTTAGGTTTTATAAGGAAGCAGAGGGATAAGATGAGATGGGAAAAATAGTACTTACAATTAAGATGTGGTGATATTCTACAGCTTCATTTGTAAATTTCTAATGTTACAGTTTATAACAACACATTGTCTCAAATAATACATTTTAATACATCAACATTATAAGGGCCCAATTACACCAACATTTTATTTTTCCCTCTTTTGTAAAATATCAATGACTTTATTCTCATGTTGTTGTTGTTGTTGTTGTTCAGTGTCGTCGAGTTGGTATCTGACTCATAGTGACCCTATGTACAATAGGTGAAACACTATTACTAGTGCTTCTCTGCTATTCATAGGGTTTTCAATGGCTGATTGATTTTTGAGAGTGGGTTGCCAGGTCCTTCCCCCTTTATTCTCATATAGATGGTAAAATATTAAAATTGTGTTACTATATTTATGACAGTCACCGTAGTTATTTGCCACAATCAAATCTTGAATTTCTATTAATTTACAATTTTGGCAAAAATGTCATAACTGTTTACTATTCTAAGTAAATTTCTCTACATATCATAAAAAGGACTTTTCTAATGGGGATTTAATCACATCAGCATTGTTCAGCATTAAAATAAAGTGAAATAGTATGATGCTAATGAATCATGAACTCCTTAAAAGAAGGTCAAGATATTACATGAAATTATATATCATTACTTTGGTTATCATCATTTTCTCCATTAACATGTATCCTTTGCATTCCATTAACCCATTTTCATGAAAATTAATTTTAGATGTTATTCAAATTGGTATTTGATTAGGATCAATATGTCATTGTTGTTGTTAGGTGCCTTTGAGTCCGTTACAACTCATAGCAACCCTATGTGCAACAGAAGGAAATACTCCTGGGCACTGTGCCATGTCTGGCACTATTGTCAGTGCTTCTCTGCTATTCACAGAGTTTTCAACTGTGGATTGTTTCAGGAGTGGGTTGCCAGGTCCTTCTCCCTAACCTGGAGCACTTGGTATTCCAAAGTGGTCTCCCATCCAAGGACTAACAAGGCCGACCCTGCTTAGCTTCCAAAATCAGGCAGGATTGGATGCTAGGATGCTATGGATGCAGATAGCATCAATATAGCTCATAATTTTTCAAGTGAGTCAAATTGCCATATTTCTTAAAATATAGTCACCAAATAATTTTTGAGTACCTACTATGGTCTTATTATTGTTCATAGTGAACCTGCTAGGATTTTCAATGGCTGACTGTTCCTGGGTTGGTTTGAGAGTGGATTGCCAGGTCCTTTGCTTGTTTTTTGCTGTGTTGGGGGTTGAACCCAGGGCCTCAAAGGGTATAGAGCATCACTCTACCAACTGAGCTAAATCCCAGTCCTACGAGGGGCTGCTGTTGTCATTGTTAGGTTCCAGGGAGTCATGTCAGACTCATAGCAACCCTCATAGGGTTTTTTAATGGCTGATTGTTTGGGGATTTTGTTTTTTGAAGTGGACTGCCCCATCTTCTCCCTTTTTTTTTTTTTTTTTGGTGCTGGTCCTGAGGACTCAGGTCCTCAGTAGTGTGGAACAGTGCTCTGCCAACTGAGCTAGGGAACTAATACTAATTCTCTCATTAGAGGGATAATGCAAACAGGTCTAGATCACCTAGTTTCTCTTAATCATAAAATAATAATGCTCCTAACCACTCATTCCTATTCCCAGTCAAAAAATAAGCCATAAGATTTACACTACCAGAGGAAATATAGAGTAACTATTTCTTACATTAGAACCAGAAATGTCAAATTTGCATCATAATATGAAAGATTAATGAAAATGCTTCCTGGGAGATAATTCTCCATAGGTCTCTTGAATTTCTACATGTTTCACAAGCAGAAGCACTGTCATTTTTTTCAAGACAATCTTTTTAAAGATACTTGAATGATAAACATACTTGGAATATTGTGATTTGTCTACCTCCAGTGGAGAGCACAGGCTTACTTACTGCCCAGTGTAATAAAGGTAATAAAGATAGTCCCTCCCTTCTAAGCAAAGGTTATGAAGGTTTTTTTTTTGTTTGTTTTTTTTTTTTGTGGTACTGGGGGTTGAACCCAGAGGCCTCATGCCTGCATGCTCTGCAAGTGTTGGACCACTGAGCTGCACCCCCAGCCTTTTTTTTTTTTTTTTTTTTTTTTTTGAGACAGTGTCTCACTAAGTTACACAGATATACAGACTGCCTCTGGTCTCGAACTTGTGATCCTCCTGCCTCCGCCTCCCGAGCCACTAGGATTACAGGTGTGGTGCGCCACTGCGCCCGGCTGAAGATTTCTTTACTGCATATTATGAGAGATAGTCTCCCTAAGCCAAGGGTTCAAAACTCTGATGCTGTGCACTGTACTCCACCATCCCCCTGAGACTTGGAGAGAAAGGCCAACTGGCTAAAACATGAAACTTCTGCTTGTTGCTTTACTACAATAAAGCCGATTGTCTCTGACCCAGGTGTTTCATGTCCTCTGCCAGCATGCTCAAAACTGCCAAGCTAACACATTAACCTGCAAGTAGGGTAAATCTCAGACCTTTCACAAATCTTGATAAGACTTCTATTTGCCTTTCCGAGAACAGGCTTATAAACTCTCAATGAAAGCAGCTGTGCAGAAGGTGCCATGGAGACAATTTCAGAAGACATAGCCTTTTCAATTTTCTTCCAAAATTTAAAAAATAGGCTTTGTAGTAATTTCCGTATCCACTTCTGGTTTCAATGAGTCATTAGATTTCCAGTAGCTATATAATGTGGATAAGATCCCTCATGTTTAGTTTTGTATGATTTGGAACCTTTCTATATCTTTAAATTTCTATTAAGATTATTAAATTCCTTTTAATAACAAAAAAAATCTGATGTATAAAGTTTAAATACGGGACTATTAATTTTTAAAAATAAACTAATAAACTTTAACTTAGCAGTTAAGTGCTTAAAATATCTTTAATAAAAAGAGAAAGAGAAATTTCTAATTTTCTTATGTATTACTGTTTTTATAATCCTTGTCATTTTACTTTTAAGTGATTGTCCACAACATGTGAATAAGCCTCTTCCTGTTGGAAAGCGCATATGGGCTAAGTTAGCTGGCATTTTCCTTATCAAAAAATAAACAAGTCTGAACGTGGGTGTTCTGTCAATCAGAATACTTAGCCATGTTACAGGCTACAACTGATGTGCAAATCCATTACCAAGACATAAAATGCTTTACCAAAAAACAAATTAAATAGCTTTATAACTCTTAGCCGGATACATTGCCAAAATATGCAAGGGATGAAATATGTATGTGACTCCTTTAAGAGAAGATTGAAACCAGGAGCCAACTACTTCTCAGCAGTGCAAATTATACTCCAACTGTCTGTATTTTCATGTCTTGTCTTGTTTGTCTAATTTAGATGGTAAACTTAGAGGGGAAGAGGGAGAATCTATCCCTTTTCATATCCTATCAGCCAGTAAAGCATATTCCTATTAGTACTTCTATTGCAAATAAATATTTATTGCCAAGAAAGGAATTCACTTTTATAAAAAAGAAAGAAACAGAGGATCCAGAAGGTAGAATCCTGGCATACTATGGAAATGTGAATAAGCTATTTCACCTTTCTTCCTGTCTTCCTCTCTAATAAAATGAAAGTACCCACTTTTCTTCTCTGGGCCATGGTGTGAGGTTTCATTACACAATACCTGTGAAGTTAATTTAGTTCCTTGAAGACTGGTGTTATATAAACAGCAAATATCATTACCACCATCGGATTGAGCTGTGTAACATCCCAATGTTTCAGCCAAAAGAATTGAGAAGAACATTTGTAGGTTCACTATACTTTATTTCATAAAAATTCTGCCTTCTTTTTCTTTCATTATCAGACATAAACACTGTATGTTATGATGAATCAACTTAGTCCTGTGCTTATGACAGACAGAAATGTTTAATGAATTGTGGGCTAGTCCACCAGGACACAGAGCTGCGCATCCTGCCTCAACTTTCAATTCCTTAGAAACCAAAGAGAGGAGTCAAAGGGAAGAATGCCCTTCAGGTCTTTTTGAAACCTTTTTCATTATCCTATTGATTTCTAAATTTTAGTTTTTCCCTAAATACTTCCAAGAACACCAATAATGCCCAAGTGAACTAGGGCTACTATTAATACTATCCTCTCCAAAGAACTCAAAGTAAAATCTCACTGATATTCCAGCCTAAATAACCTCGAGTGGTGTTTCGATTGACTTAATTTAGAACTCATAAAAGAGCTAATGATGCAACTTATTTCCAGTTCATTTCAATAATAAGGACCATTATATTGCTTTATATTTTCTGTTCAAGGTCTCTAGAAAATTAGATCAATATTCAAGAAATGCCTTTTTTTAGTCAAAAGGATAAACTGCTATCTCAGGCCAGGTGCATTAAAATTCTGAGTGGAGTTGCAATCAATTGTTAATTTCTAGACTGTACTTTCTGTGGCCAAGCTGGGGCTTTGTCATTCCTAGGGCTCAGGTGCAAATTCTCCAACATGTAATATTACACAGGAATTTTACTTGAATGACTTAATCTGGAATCTCAAGAATTGGCTGCATTTATCTCATTTTGTAACAGATTTCTAGATTGACCAATGTATAGACAGCAGGACAAAAGCTCTTAATCCAATCAAAGTTTTAAAAATTCTAATGTAAAAATAAGCTTTCTAAATATAATTTCAGTTTATTAGAAATACATCATCTTCCATCACTAAGAAATCCCAAATCTCATCAGAGAACACATTATAGCTTTCATTATTGAGTCAAGCAAAAAGAAATATGCCCTAAATAATCTCAACCAAAGACAAGGTTTATATTACATATAAGGATTAAAGGCCAATATTCTTTGAACTCTTACTGTTAAATGCCCTTGGGTCAGACCCAACTTGTAGGGACTCTAAGTACAATAAAACCAAACACTATCCAACAATGTGCCATACACATGGTCTTTTTATGTTTGCTCCCATTATCCCAGCCACATTTTGAGCCATTCCACATCAGCAAAAGGTGGTCCCAGGGGCTTTATTCTATTCCTGTCATTAAAGTTGATTCTATTTTGAGGAGGCAACTCTTCCCTAGTTTTCTTTTGAATGCCTTGCAACCTCGGGGGCTCATTCTCTGGCACTATATTTGACATTGCTTCTCTGCTATTCATAGAGTTTTCAATGGCTAATTGTTTGGGGAATGGGCTGCTGGGTCCTTGTGCCTAGTCTGTGTTAGTCTGGAAACTCAGCCGAAACCTATCCACCATGGATGGCTCTACCAGTATCTAAATTACCAGTGGAATAGCTTTGAACATCACAGAAATACACAAGCCCCTACAGCACAACAAGCTGATAGACAGGTGGGGTTTAAACACTTACAGTGAGGCAAAATATCATTCCATTCAACATCGGTCCAGGTTAGATATGGGACAGCATATAACCAAGAAGTTAAATTTCCTTATTTCAAGTAAGGCTACAGCTTAAATATGTACTTCTATTTTTATGATAATATATATTGAGGAATTTCCTTGAAAGAGTTAGTGAAGATTCTAGATTCTAGATTGCTGGATTGAAGCTTTTAATTTTTTCACCCTTTTTTTTCCTCCCCATAGTCTTGGGGGTTGAAACCAGGGCCTTGAGCATGCTAGGCAAGTGCTCTCCAACCTAGCTGTGCTCTCAGCCCTTTTGTTATTTTTTATCTTGAGACAAGGTCTCACTAAGTTAACTACTCTGGCTGCCTCTGGCATCTAACTGGTGCTTTTCCTGCCTCAGCCTCCCAAACCTCTGGGATTACAGGTGTAGGCCACAGCACTCAGTTGAAACATAATTAATTATATTCTTCTGGGAAAAGGAATGTTTGAACTTAAAAGCATTTGAAAAATAAAGATATACTCTTGACTAACTTTCTGTTCACTTTTCTAGATCAGAGTAACTGCTTAGCACAAAATAACCTATTTAGGTGAAAATCAGTCTGATGAAATCCACTGATGCTATGTTCTCTCTCCATTAGTCCTCATGTATTGCTGTGGTTGTGATTGTTCTAGGAGGTATTAGATTCCTTTCTCCTGAATCATTAAAACTAAATGAAACCTCTTTCTGTTTGAAATGTGACTAATTAGAGGCAAAATAGATGAGTGGCTGGAAAACTATGGCATTGGGTCAAATCTGTCCAAAGCAACTTGTTTTTTGTAAATAAAGTTATATTAGAATATAGCTTTGCTGGTTCATTTACACAGTACCTGTGGTTATGTTTGTGCTATAACAGCAGAGTTGAACAGTTGTTATTGAAGCTTATGGCTCCAAAGCCTAAATTATTTAATGTCTATACTTTTATAGTTAGTTTCCAGTCTGAAGCAGACATAGTTATTAACAAACAGAAATATTTGCACTAAGAGATTTTTTAAAAATCTTCTTTAAGGAGAGTACTAAAGAAAGAATAAGTCTTAAAGTATAATTATTTATTATGATAATCAAAATCACAAAGCCATCTAAACTCTCAATTTTCCTTCCCAGGTAAGGGACACTAAGACTTTGTCAAATTCTGACTAGTTAATCTTGGGTTTTGTAAAGTTTGCAGAAGCTTTTGTAAGAGAAAGAAATGACTTTTGTTCTCTAATTATTTGGCACCGAACCAAGTCTTGATGAATTACATTTCTGATTTTGGTAAGAAAACAGATAATATTTAAAATGGAGTAGTTGTATAAGTTCTGTTGATGAAAATCTACAATGAAATCATCACTGCTATGCCTGACACTCATATCCAGGCTGCCTCTCCCAGGACACCACTCTTGTGTAATTTGGCTAACACATCACAGTCACTTTCAAATACACTGTGGTATTTAATATGCACTTCAATTAGAATGGGCTGGGGTTAACCTCAATTGGTAAAGCATAGCCCTGCACTCTCTGAGGACCGAGATTCCATGCCCAGTACCACAAAAACAGGCGAAGGACATGGCAATCCACTCCCAAAGCAATCTTGAAACAATTAGCCATTGAAAACTCTAGAGGGTCACTAGACAAGAATATTTAGGACAACCTAACAAGGAAGGCTTCACAATAAATAGCCAACCTTAAGCGGAAGCATCTAGATTTCCAATTTAATAAGCAAAAGGTAGAGTGGGGTTGGGGGTATAGCACCATGGATAAAATTCTCCATAGGTGATAACATGACACATTAACTGCCCACAGCAAGAAAATAAATCTCAGTTACTCAAAAAAGGCTCTTGTCACTCAATAGTCTTGGTGTCATTCCTGTTTTTTAAAAATATGTACCATGCCTTAGACTTAAGATTTTTCTTTTTCTTTTCTTTTCTTTTTTTATTTTTATTTTTATATACATTTATTTCTCAGCTTCCACATGATCTAAGTCAAGAGCGCAGTTATTTTATCGGGATTTTGAATTTCAGTGTAGTGTTTAGCTTTAATACACTGTATTTGCTCTGCCATTTAATAACATCATTACCAAGTTGATTAAAATTACATCAGACTCATTATATACATAAAAAATATTGTCAGATTTTTCCAAAAAATAGATACTCTGTTTTATGATTATTACACATGACTACAGAGCTTATGCATTTTATCAAAAGACTATTTGAGATGTGGCTGCTTTATCCTTTAAAAAAAATGTTAAAGAAAAGGGAAATTTCTTCTTCCAGAATTGTTCCTTATGATGTAAAATTATTACATTTAAATTGTCCTCTCCTTGTTAGGCAATGTAGCCCTGCCATCTAGTGGCCATGACTGGGAACACAGCTCTGGAACTCTACTGTTGTCAGATGCTGCTTATTACTGTTAGAAAACCCCAAATTGATTTCTTCTGTTAAATTCCAAACAATCTCTTCATTAAAAATCTTCCAATATCAACTTAACATGAATTTATTAAGTAAATTGTGTGTAATTAATTTAATGGACATTAAAAGAAAAGACTTTCCATCCAAATAGCCTGCCTGCTACACTGGAAAATAAGTACCACAGCTCTTTAAACTACTTTGAATTAAATACATATAGATTTGTGGAGTGAAGTAACGACGCTATTTTTGTAACTTCAAAAGTATATATATTTATACGTGAAATATTTAAGAATTTATAAATAATATCCATAGAAAAATGTCATTTCAAAAACTTTGGAATATTCAAAATGTTGTTGTTGTTGTTGTTAGGTGCCGTCGAGTCGAGTGCGACTCATAGTGACCCTATGTACAGCAGATGGAAACACTTGCCGATTCTGAGCCAGGCAAACCATCTTATTTATGTTTAAGCCCATTGTTGCAGACACTGTGTCAATCCATCTGGTGGAGGGTTTTCTTTCCTCTTTTGCGTTGACCTGCCACTCTCCCAAACATGATGTCCTTCTCCAGAGATTGTTCTCTCCTGACTACATGTCCGAAATATGTAAGACGCAGTTTGGCCATTTTTGCTTCCAAGGAGCACTCTGGTTGTACTTCTTCTAGGACAGATCTGTTGGTTCTTTTGGCAGTCCATGGTATATTCAATAGACGTCTCCAGCACCACAATACAAAAGCACCAATTCTTTTTCTGTCTCTCTTGTTCAAAGTCCAGCTTTCACAACCATATGATGCCACTGAAAATACCATGGCATGAGTCAGACGCACCTTCGTCTTCAATGTGACATCTTTGCTTTTCAATACTCTAAAGAGGTCTTTTGCCCCAGTTTTTCCTAGAGCAATGCGTCTTTGGATTTCTTGACTGCTGCTTCCACGGGTGTTGATTATAGAGCCAAGCAAAGTAAAAT